>JAVQJL010013034.1:0-71888 GCA_036024295.1 Nannoperca obscura
TGGGAACGTTGGGTCTTTGTGTGTGTGGAAGTTGGTCTCGACCGGCTCCATGTGATTGAGTGCCCTGAGATAACTTTGTTATGATATGGCGCTATATAAATAAAATTGAATTGAATCATAAGCCAATACTGATTCTTTCTGGGGGGGTTACAAAATAGGACTAAATGACTTTTAAGTCATTAAGCTTATTAAACCACCATGTTCTAAGAAAAACAATTGGGTACACTACGGGGTGATCAGCCAGCAGAGGTCGCCGTTTATCTGTTCTGTATCTCCTACAGCAGGTGTCTTAAATACCCACTAGGATGGATAAATATATAAACCTCTGGACTAGATTTATTCTCAATGATCCTGCTTGAACATATCCTAATGAGCTTCTTTGTTTCCTCAGGAGGTGCTTGGCGTCGTGGAGGCGAAGAGAAGCGAGAGGAACCGGACCGTCCCAGAGAGAGGGACAGGGAGCGGGACGCTGATGGAGAAAAGGGTTGGCGTACTGACAAAGAAAACGCTCGTCGCACCAAGAACGAGACAGATGATGATGGCTGGACCACTGTCCGCCGCTGAGCAACAACCTCTGCATCCAGTAAATGATGAATTGGTTTTGAAAGAAAGGATATTCAGTATCCCATCGGCCAGTTAGTCACAGTTATGAATAAATGGCTACAAGCTTCTGATACTCATGTGAGTTAATCCTTTGAATTTAATATTTGTAGATGGTAGTTTTCCTGGAGATTTTCTCCCTTTCATCTTTATTTTCAGCAGTTTTGAACCAGAGGTTCCTCAGCACTATTAACCAATGCAAACCATCCATGTAAACGTGACTGCCCCCACTGGTTAGGAGTGTTATTACCTTACATGAAAGTGACTAAAAACCGAAAACCAGTGTACCTGCTCCAACAAATCAAACTCAGTGCATTACCAACTGCCTCTTTGAAATAGTTAACCTTTGCATAGATGTTATATTATGGCACAGATCCACAACTCGTGTAATGGCAATGACTAGGAATTTGTCATGTGCTTCAGTGACCTCTGCTCTCCATCTAACGTTTCAGATGCTTCTTAACCAGTTAAAGAACTTGTTGAATTTACATTTTGATGTGCATGCTTAGAGTTTTCAATTGGTCTTGCTTGATATCCAGTGTGTGCTTCTATCTTGCTGCAGTCAATGGTATCAAACCAGGTTGCATGTGTACAGATAAAGCCTTTATTAATAAAGAGGTTTGCTCACCAACCTACTTGTTCATTTAGTCTCAAATGCTACAAAGCCATTAAAGATTGCAGCACACTTAGCAGTTATGGTCTGGTGTACAAAAATGAATCACTAGACTTATTTTAGAGTTAGACTGGTTTCTAGAGTCCGAACCCTCCTGTGAGATTGCAGGATAAACTCTTGCGGGTCATGATAGGAGAGCAGGAACATGTTTGAGTTACACAAAACAGTTTACTTTCTGACTTAACCAAAAATCTTCCAGAAGGAAAACCTGACATGAAATCTGTCAGTCATTTCTTTGTCTGAAGGGTCGCGGTGGGTCATTTGACTTAACATGTCCGAATAGCTCACTACCAATATCTTCCAGTGTTCATATTGGTCCAAGTTATTAAAACGAGCCTTTTTAAGCACCTCTAACAAACTACATTAATCTAATGATAATTAAACATGATGGGGAACTGTATTAGTAAGTGTATGTTCACTAAAGGTGTTTAGAGAGCTATCGTAGATGTCCGCTCTAACTGCCATAACTTCCTCAGTGAAAACCATTGTTCACTTTTGCTTCGGTACCATGTTATCACCGTATGAGGCCACTAGAGGTCGGTAAAGCACCGCGCAGAGGACCGACACGCCGCGTGGAAGCAGTTGCTTCATGTCCACGATCAGTTGACTCGGTGTAAAACTCAGGAAAATAAACCATAGAGACAGTGGTCAGTATGCAGTCTGTTAGGAAACCAGTGACATGCTACAGAAAAAAACATTTTTGAAATTAAAAGTCGTAACCATGGGGAACCTTTCCTTAAAACATGATTGTTGCTTAAACAACAAATGGCTTTGAATGTATCTGCTTTGGTTCGCTTTATAAGTATGATGAGCTATAATAATAATGACAATAATAATAAAAATGATGATTGCGGCGGCAAAAATAGGTTAATAATAATAATGTGTCTCATGGTTAATAGGCTTCACTGACTAATATTTCTTAGGTGATATTACAAAAATAAAAGGCAATACATTAATGAAACATCTACAACATCCACCGTCACCAGCGTTGATATTAACAATGTAACCTGGATTGAGACATCTTTAAGTCGTCAGATCAGGCGTGTGATGTGTTGTACAGCTGCTGCTGCTCTGACAGCTTTGAGAACCTATTTTAGTCTGTAGTTTGTGTTTTATTCCACAGAGACCCTTAACCTACCCGCACAAATAAAACCTCAAGTACACTTGTCCAAGAGCTGCGTATGGTAGTGACAAGTAGCCTACAGACTTTAGGGATGACAATAATAATAGTAATAATAATAGTAATAATAATAATAATAATAATAATAGTAATAGTAATAATATATTGTTTTAACCATTTAGGCCTATGTGTTCCCTTAAAAGACAACTTTTTTTTAATTAACATTTCCATCAATTCAAAAACATGCACACAAAAAAATAAATCAATATTTTTAAACCCCTATATAGCACTGTTCCCTTCTATATATTTCTGACAGGCTCGTGACTGCGGCTCCGCGTGCTGTCGGTGTGTATCTGCCTCTCTGAAGGCCCCCGGTGCGCGGCCATGATCCACGCACAGCCTGCAGTCACAGGTAGCTCCTGCAGAAAACACACGGACACGCGGCGACTCATCAGTGGGACGGTGTTAATGAGTTGTGAAGACTGTTCGTCTTCCCGTTGACAAACAAACAAAAAAGCTCTAAAGCGCGTTTGTGTCTCCGGAGTCTCCCACAAACCTCATCCAGCAGAAATAAACGAGTGGAAAGACACTGGAAACTTGTCCTAATAGAATCTGCAGAGGACTGAAAACCAGCAGGGACAAAACAAGAACGGTTTCTCCACATGAATCCAGTTAGAAAACAAAATACAGGAGCAACACTGAGAAATAAACTAAATAAACGAAGGCCGAGTGATGGCCAATTAAGCTCGTTCTAAATATCATCCGCGCGCGTAGCAACGAAAATAAGAGTTTAATCGAGCTGATTTGCTGATTGCGCAATATTGTTGTGCTTAATTAAAAAAAATCACTTGCTAGTAGTAACACTACACACACCCCCACCTTAACAAATCTGTTGGAATCTGTCATACACCTTAAATGCAAATAAGCAGGCTACCTTGAGCTTTTACTGGTTCAGATGAGTGTGTTAAACGTCCTGGAGATATGTGCGCGCGCGCGTGTGTGTGTGTGTGCGCTTGCGTGCGGGGGGCTCCGCTCTGGACGAATCCGTTCCGTGTTGCGCGTTCGAGTCCGCCTCTCCGCGCCCCTGCTTCCCATTGACGCACTTTTTAAGCGTCCTTCCCTTCTCCACCTTAAGGCGAGCAGCAGTGGCAGCGACCAATCACCATGCCATTACAGCCTTCAGAGGAAGCTGTTTATGGGACTGCAGCGCTAATTAGGCTCATGAACTGACAAATCTGCCTGCACGAACCCGGCGAGGAAAACGATCACATCCATGGATTAGTCTGGGAGTAGCCGAGCACTTTTTATTTTGACTTTCTCGACACTGCCGCCTTTTCCCAACTTATTTACTGCGCAGAAACTTTCTCCCTTTCTTGGGTGTGGAGTATTTTTTAAGCGAGAGCGCCTACGACAACTTTAACTTAAACTGGGGAATCCGGACTATCAGACCATGTTTCAACCTACACCCAAGAGGTGTTTCACTATAGAGTCTTTAGTGGCGAAGGATAATCCTGTACCGGCGTCCCGCTCCGAGGAGCCCATCAGGCCAGCGGCTCTCAGCTATGCTAACTCCGGCCAGATGAACCCCTTTCTCAACGGCTTTCACTCCGGCGGCAGGAGCGTCTACTCTAACCCGGACTTGGTGTTTGCCGAGGCGGTCTCTCATCAGCAAAACTCCGCCGTCCCGGTTCATCCCGTGGCCCCGCCGCACGCTCTGGCCGCTCACCCGCTCTCGTCCTCACACAGTCCGCACCCTCTTTTTGCCAGCCAGCAAAGGGACCCGTCAACTTTCTACCCCTGGTTATTACACAGATATAGGTACTTGGGCCACAGATTTCAAGGTAAGTTGTCAATGTGTTTCTTTTGGCTCATTTTGTGCGCACGAAACGTGCCGAGCGGCCGCAGAGTGGTTGCTGCGCGTCTGCAGGACGCAGATGTGTGAGGCTGCAGCAGAGCACCTTTAAAGCCGTCTCCAATTCTCAGGCCAAAAACAGACACTTATTTAATGGATTATTTCGCTCAGAAAATGACCCTGTAATGAATGTCTACAATAAGAAAGAAGAGGAGAAAAATCGTAATAATTTCTAATAAAAACTAAATTGTTGCCTTGGCTGCTGCTGCTGCCTGCTGCTCGGAGCGTCTGTTCAGGGCTAAAGAGCCCTACAATGTTGACATGTTTGTACAGTGTTGGTCCTGCAGGTTAAATATAGCACATGATCTATATGCACGCGTGAAAAAATAACTAATGTATCTCGCTGCTCTGCAGTTTATGCAAAGATGTATTTCACAAATTAATTGTTTTTAAAAGACGAAACTATTAATGGTTGTTCGACCAGCCTATTGCTAATTTTCTAAGACTGCCATGAGTACAATTTGGAATGATTTGAATTGGAACTGAGATGACTTGGCCTGCGGATGTTCAGACTCTAAGAAAATTATTTAACGTTAATTATTTTTGCGTGGGGTTGCTCATTATAAGTTATTTCTATTTTTTTTCGTACAAATTAAAGCAAAATTACATTTTATAGGAATTTATATTGAAATGAATTTCTAGCGTGTTTTTTGGCAGCTGTGTATTTAAACGTCGTCATGCTGCTTCCATCCTACCTGTGATTTTGTTTACAAAGGCTGTTTTTGAGCTCATTTAATTAGGCCCAGGATTATACCTCTGCTTTGTGTTGATTCCTGCTTTACCGCATGCGGTGGTCTCACAGATGTTACACGAAGAAAGCCAAAGCAATCATTTAAAATACAGACGTTTTCGATAAATGATCTTCTTTCAGTGACTGAGGTCCAGTTTCTGCTCATTATCAGCATGCCCTGTTGCCAGACTGCCCGCACTGGACTATTGTTTCTCAGCTGTGCGCAGGCCTGCTGTTGTCTACAAATGTTAACATCTTATCAGATAAAATAGAAGGTCGTGACGGAGCCTCGTTTTCTGCTCGTTTCCAGGTAATGAAACGAGTCCAGAGAGCTTCCTTTTGCACAACGCGCTGGCCAGAAAGCCCAAAAGAATCCGGACAGCCTTTTCACCTTCGCAACTCCTGCGGCTCGAACACGCGTTTGAGAAAAACCATTACGTGGTGGGAGCAGAAAGAAAACAGCTCGCACACAGCCTTAGCCTCACAGAAACTCAGGTAAGAAACAGAATATTCAAATTCTCATGCTGCCTTTTTCTCTCACCTGGACATTTGATTTGATTTTGAAATGTAACACTGCCTGTCGGCGTGCGGCTGTTCGAACAGGCCTACTTGCACTCTATATCTTTTTATTCTTATTCTAAAAAAATATCCTTCTCACATTATAGCTGATGTGGCGGACTGTACTGAATAATTGAGTTTTTTCCTTAACGTGTCACGTGCGTCTTGGAGCCTTTTACAAACAGGCCGCTGTGAAATGAACGCGTTAACGCAGCGCAGTAAAGAAGAGGCGTGTAGTTAACAAAACTATCCTTTGGAATAATCACACACCAGATTGTTTCTACACACCAGCGTCCATAAATGCATGTTGCCAATCGAAGACAGAGGCTTTCTGTTGGATCAAATCCGCTGTCATTGTAGAGGCCTAACCTCATTTTAGGAGGGGTTGAATTACTTTGTTTTGGGGGGAGAATGTTGCCTTTCAAAATGGAGGGCAAATTAACCAGTTAACCATTTTATGGGATAGGCGATACAAAGAGCGAGGCGGGTTCAGTGAAACCCCCCTGCCATATTTAAGATGCCGTTTGAGCCCATCAGCCGCTGTCTTTTGTCCGCTGTGTCTCCTTTGGACGACGGGGCCTTTTGGAGGAACTGAAGGGAGAAATGAACCATCGCCTCTTCAATTAGCCCACTGAAGGCTTATTAAATGCACCTCAGTTGCCATTTAAGCGCTAAAAGGGCTGCAGGTTGACAAAGCACGAACAGGCAATTTATCGATTTAGATGACGTTAATTCCCCACGGCACCGTTTAACAGAGCCGAGTCGATTTAGAGCAGTGTGTGAAAATACATGTTAAATGTGTGACATGGGTGTGATTCCTTTATTTCTTTTTACGTCCACATATTGGCTTAGTTAGAAAAAGAAAGCCCTGACCCAGTTTAGATTATCAAAAGTTTTTACAGACATCAAATGTTTGTGAGCAGTTTATTGTTTATTTCAGCTCTTTGCATTGACTTTATTTCCTTTTTTTATTTTTAGGAGCATATTGTGGAATGTAAAGGATAATTTGCATTTTTTTATTTTGAAAATTGTGTTGACTGACCTTTTATATAGAGTTCAGTTTGTGCGTCAAATTAATATTATATAATGCAGTAAAAATTGCAATTCTATGATGTTGCTGTTTAAAGGACATGGATTCTTGCTTTCTAATTAATCTTTGTTTATTCTGGCGGGTTTTTTGCTCTACGATCACCAACTGCAGGTCACACTTTACCTTTTTATTTCCACTGCAGCACCGCTGCGTGCTGCATTTAGCCCCGCTATCCAAACAATGCGTCCCTTTTACGCGTGGTTTTACGCACTGGCCAATCGCGGGTTATCTCGTGACACTGATCCAGTTTCTTTTTGTTTTCTTTCTCTTTTTTTCCGCCTTCAGGTAAAAGTGTGGTTTCAGAACCGGCGGACGAAGTTCAAGCGACAGAAGTTGGAGGAGGAGGGCTCCGAGTCTCAGCAGAAGAAGAAAGGTTCGCATCACATAAACCGGTGGAGACTGGCGACTAAACAGTCGAGCCCGGAGGAAATTGATGTCACTTCGGACGATTAAAACAGAGACTACACACGCGTCCGAGTGAAGGAGGACATGGATAAAGGATGTCGTGTAGAGACCACGAGAGGGTAAAAAGCCAATGTCACATTTCAGATCTCCGGAGATCGGCAGCTGAGGGTGAGAGCTACTCGACCGGTGGCCCTGCTGTCACCATGTGGGTCTGTCAATCCACACGACGCGGGGAAATGTGACTGACAGCGTCTCAGTCCACCTACCTGAACCCTTCCACGCACCAACCCCCACCACTACAATCTTCCATCTACCACCACCTTTTTTTTTCTCCAATTCATATTGGACGTTTGCACTTCAGAAGGTTTTTTTTTTAAAACAAAAACGAAAAACGTTTCCACTCAAGATACCAAAACACCAAACTGCTTTTGTAAAACTTGAATTGCATGGTCTAGTTTTTTTTTTCCTGCTAGTTGTTTTAATTTGACACGTTTTCTCAAACCAAGAAAAAAAAAGAATCAATTTTGTTTTTAACTCTATTTTCAAACTGAGAGATGTCGTGCTTCTTCCTTTTTACAAAGTGTGCAGTCTTTAATTAATGATTCTCGTGTAAAAGTGATTGTGAAAACATATGAAGTAGCGGTGCTGCGTTATAGTGTTTTTTTTTAAAGAAAACAGAACAAAAAAATCAATTTCGATCAAAAAAAATACGAACTAAAAAGTGAATCAGATCGCAGATTAAAGGAAAGGTATCAGGACATTCCTTTAACCTAAAGCTTTACCAATGTGTCGCTGTGGCCCCACGCAGCCTTCTGTCAGGACTTGACCCTCCAGTGAAAGTTGCCACGAAGGACTAAATGCAAGAATTGAGAGGGGGGAAAAAAACTTCAAGCACTGAGCGTATTCCATGTACAGAAATGCTAAAAGTTAATGTTTCTGTTAAACCCTCTTTTACAGAATGTAAATAGATTTTGTGTTTGTGTTAAGTTTGCTACAATTTTAACACAAAGTATACTTCCAAGAAGTATGTAATTGTCAATATTTTGTCAATAAAGTTTTATCAATATGTTGCGCGCAGTAAAAGTACAAGCTTTTGATTATACAGAGCAGCTGAGAGGAGGCCTCGGACAAACCGAGCCTTTAGGGCGATGATCTCTATTCCGGTTCTGTGCCATCAAACAGAAGCAAGTGAGAGGTTTGCTGATGTGGCGCTGAGAGTTTCACGAAAGAGAAAAAAGCAGAGAGAGAGAGAGAGAGAGAGAGAGAAACGCTGCAGCCTGTGATGTGGTGTCCTCAGCCCTGCATTTGTTTCTCAGTCTGATATAGACGGCATTATTTCGGAGGGGCTGCAGCGTCTGCTCCGCTCCGGCTACAAAGAGTCCCTACAAGCTTTTGTGAAAGTGCAAATCAGTTTAGGCAATTATCATGCGAGTAATATGAGGGGGAAAGGGGATGCATTGCCCAGTGGTCCACTTTAATCTCTTAATCCACGGATCCAAGGGGGCTTGGTTGGACATAATTTAGTACAATCTGACTACCCCTCACGACGCGATAAGGGAAGGTTGCAATGTGCCGCAAAATGGGATCTTTGTTTAAAATCTTGTCTTGTGGGCTCCATCATGCTGCAGGCTGCTGCCCTGGACCGAACGGGGACATTACAGGACTGCTTCAGGAGCCTATAGGCTAAACTAAAGAGATGCTATTTACAGCAGGAACCCGTTCCATATTTACACACAAACAAACCAACAGCGAAACAACGAACTGTCCCTTTTTTATTTTTTAAATCAGACACATTTGAACTGGATTATGATTTTTTTCTTGTGGTGAATACAGAACAAGCACAACTCCAGTGTTTTCTGGTGCGAGGTGCACGCGTTTGTTCAATTGTTTCATAAACTAAAAAGAGCTGTTTTCGTGGTTGGGGTTGGCATATAGGGGATTCTTAATCGGCCCATAGATTATAACAGCAATAAAAATCTTTAGAGAATACCATTAGCTTTGAAAAAAAAGAGAAAAAACCTAAAAGCTTTATTACAAACCCAGCTTTGAAATAGGGGGGATTAGAGGACTGAAAGGGTCCCACAATAGTTAGAAGAAAAGGTTTCATGCTAATGAGGTTAATGCCCTTTGTATCTCCGGACTCCACAACTTCATTACTCCTATCTCGGGCAACACCGAGCGGCTCAGAGCTTCACAATCCACTCGAGCTTTTCCCTACCCTGCCTGTAAAGAAGGATTTGATAGCAGTCCTGTTCAAACTAGATAATTATATCTTTTCAAGTTGGAATTAAGATAAAGAAAGTGCAGTGGAGGCGGTGAGCCTTGATCCGCCGCAAACAAATTTGGCGCAACCCTCCCCCCCCCTCCCTCCTCTGTGCGCCTGTATGGACACACAGGAGACAGGACAGGCTTCTCATTAGAGCCTGGCACAGTTTGATTAATTTAAACGCGTTTGATTTGAACATGCAAATATCTCCCGTTCTGAATTTTTTTTTGTTTGTTGCGGTAGCTGCGTTTATGGAAAGAAATTAGAGCATTTAATATTAAACTACAACATTTAAAACCCAATTTTCAAATGACTCCTTATTCTGAAAGAAAAAACACCATCACAACATTTGAATAAGGAAAAAAATAGAGTTGTAGGAATCCTTGTGGAAATAAATGAGCACTTCTGCACACTTCAAAATAATCCAAAATGATCGGGGATGAATGACATTGCGCATGTAACAACAGAGCACAGAGCAAAAAATGATTATTGTTGTTATTATTATTATTATTATTATTTAGCTTCTTAAAAATTCACTGCGCCAATCTTTAAGATCTTGGTATTTATTAAAAGACAATAACGCGTCATTTGAGAGTAACGTCACATGAATGTAATTGCTTTGGACAGAATTCAAACAGCGTGTGTGTGTCGTGATGTGAAGTAGGCCCGCACGTATCACGTCTCAAACGCAGACGCTCGTGCTGTGCGCTGAGGGCCAGCTGTGGGGACCTTTCGCTGACCCGCTTATCTAAACTTAAGCTGCTGCGCTGCGTCCAGGGGCCAAACTCTCCATAAATCATCACAGCTCCCGAACAGTTTGATTCGTCCTTAAATATTCACGACAGAGCCGGTTTGGACGTTTTGGACCTAAGCCCCGCTGTATTAAACATTTAGTCTGGGACGTGAAATGATTATCCGTCATTGAAAAGAGGAGTCGGTCCTATCAAGTGACCCCACTGACCCAAAACCTCTAATCTGCAATTAGTAGGTATAATTACGTCCGCTGACACCACTAATGTGAATAGTGGATGAGGGAGGGGGATCGGCGGAAGACAGGCTCCGTATTAGTGCTGGAAGTCAATAATTGATCGAGCTGGAATGTGTTAAGATGGGAGAAGTGGCTTTTGAAAGGACGGCTTTGGATAGTTTGTCAACATGTTGCCTGGACGAGAATCCCTGCTTTTATTTCCAAGAGTATAAGGGGTACAAATAACGCTCCTGGAGTGGCACCTGTAGGCCGGCCCTGGCACACACACACACACACACAAAACAATAAAACCGACGTCAGGACTAACTTGATCTGTCCTGTTTCACAAATTGCCTCTGAAATTGATCCTTGAAACGAGAGAATGAACCCTACACAATTCCCTTGGCCTTGACATAAGGTGCAGCGATAAATATACAAGACTAATGAGCAATTACCATACAATCACCCTTCAAATAGCTTACATAATAATACATTAAACATCGGAGCCTCGGATTCAGTTTCTTTCTTTTTTATTAATAACGAGGGAGGCGCGTTTGCAGCCACGATGTGCTCTGATGATTATGTTTTCCAAACGCAGCAATTTCCAATTAGCCATCGGGTACAGTCAGCACTTATTGACTCGGACTAACTCCGCTCAACACAACTGCGCAGATGCGAAAATTATTTTAATTACATGTTCTTCTTTTTTGTTATAGATTTGAATGTATTTCTAATTTAGATTTTTGAGGGAGATGGGGCGTTTAAATGCACGATTACACACAGAGGGAGACTCACACACAGCGGTCTGAAATACGTCGGCCTGTTGCGTTCAATGATATAAGTCGTTCACTTAATTGGGTTAGACATATTTTGCAGTTAAGATATTGTCTCAAATAAACTAAAACAATGTTTTGGCGGTTATACGTAAAGTTAATTTGAATACAATCTATTCTGCTGCCGTGATTAACCTGCTAAATGTCTTTTTTTCCCTCTTCTCCATCACAATTAATGAATTCAGAGCAGGACTACAGCTTGTAGACACACACACTAAGAGCCTGGCACTGAAGTGCAATAGTTAATAGATGAACAAAGCCAGGAGCCACCTCACAAGCTTCTCTGCAGCTCTGCGGAGGTGCACTCAGCAGGTTTTGGTGCTCCACGGTCACAGAGGTCACCACACACGTGACCACGAGATGTCGCGCAACTGACAAACAGACATTTCACGATGAAATATTCATCCAGAGCTGCGATTCAGAAACACTAAACTTTTTCCACCTGCACAGACGCCCCTTTCTCCTTCTGTCAGGCTTCTTCCTGGCCTCGCTCCCATGATGCCATGCGCACTCCGCAGACACCTCCAGCATCTGGCTGAACTCGGCCTGCTCCGACCACTAACAGCGCTGCACAGGCACAGCTCAGTTTGGGAAGCCTCACAACGTTTAAGGCCTTTATTAGCAGTTTTCCCCTCTTATTATTTGCACTGGCTGCAACAGTAAACATTCATCTTCAGCGCATGAATAGACATACGACCTGCTGCTACCCGTATATTCCTCAGGTTTATTTTCTTTAATGACAGGGGGAATTTGGGCTGTAATGCGATGCAGTTTCATTTGCATATAAGTGTTTCCCACATATCCACCAGCTCTGAAGAGAGCAATTGTCGACCCCCCTGTCCTCTGAAGTTCCATGCTCCAAACATTTTATAGGTTGTATCTGCAACCAGCATTCCCCCCAGTGCACTAATGTGTAACATATGGTGGACTGTACACCTGATAAAATACCTCAGGGGCCCTGCAGTTTGGAAAATCCTCAATTCGCTCCCTAAATAAAACAAACAATGGCCTCACTAAATATATCACATGTGCCTGCTGAACTATTTTGTGTCTCTTGACCTGCGTGTCCCCCCCCCCACATCATCAGCCCTGATATGGGTCCATCTGCTTGCTGGCCGGTGCCATGGCACAACCACTAGGTACTTATGAAAATAATACCACAGATTTTAGAAGCTCCTGTGTTTTTACCCACTGCAGGCTAAATAGGTTGTAGGAGTACAGCTTGTTGAAGCTACAGTGCCCTCGTGTCTGGCTCTGTTGAAACCCACATGAAGGCTACTAATTCTTCAGTCCATGTTTTGTGTCGTTCCATGTCACGATCACATCTAATGAAATTAGCTCACATCTAAAACCGGAGTCTTAGTCCACATCTCTTGTGCTGTTTCATCTCTGTGAAAGTGCTGTAAATGTGGCTACAATTAGAGCTGAAATGTAATAGCTGCTAGTGTGTGGGTTATCGAGCAGACAGGTGAAATTGTGGGCACCTGTTCTTCTGTCCCTGCTTTGCACCCGTCTGCTTTGCTGTGTCTCCCCCTCTTGGTAGCTGGGAGGGAGAAAAATCTGCCCCCAAAGAGCATGAAATATCAAGTTTCTGTTGGCTGACAGCAGCTGAGTGCTTAGTGTCTGGAAAGTGAGGCAGCATAAAATACTAGTGGTGGACTTTTTGGACGGCGTGCTCTTGGATAGTGGGTGGTGCGCTGCTTTTCCTTATTCTTTTTCAACAACTGAGCCTGTGACACATATTCACAATGTAATTTTAGATCTTTGGATTTTGAAGTGCTTTAAAATAGATTCATGTTGACTATGTGAAACATAAAACTAAAATAAACCCCACACCAGTAAACACTATTCATTTATAGCCTTAGTACTTGTGATAAGTTATTAACATGATTTAGCAAAAACCGTATTGCAAAGCAAACTGATCTTCAATCACATCTTGTTTTAAAAGATATTTAGCACTTATGTTGTTATACAATTTGTTACGAATGACCATGACATCAACTGGCACAGTTTGTGCCCCATATTAACAAATGATGTTTATTAATAAGGACAGATAATTATATCCTACATGGGCCTTTACTCATTAACACAATACCTAAGAAGCTCTGCCATATACACAAACAATACAAAAACACAAACAATGAGAAGATAAAATGGCCACAAAACACTTGCCATGTACCATTAAGGGGTGCTATTTCGCCATTTTAACTTTCAAAAAAAAAAAAGCAAACAACCAACGAAGGAACAAAAAGATTGGTTATGATATAAAAATACACGTTGGTTGTGTTGATCTATGTATTGATAGATATGATGGGTATATAATTCACTATGTTAAGATTGAAAAAAATCTAAGACTGAACCACTAAAATGGAAAAGTAGCTTACTGCATACATATGTGAGCCTTTGTCTAGCTTTTTCTAAAAAAAACTTAAATAATAATAAATAAATAATTAAAAATACTGACTAGTGCTTTAAAGCGTTTTTATTCTTTCATTTAGAAATAAGTTCTCTGTGAGGCCACATTCACAACACACGAGCACACAGGCAGGGATCTTTTTAACACTTTTGGTAAGTCATGAAGTTTCAACGTCTCCACAGCTTCGTGAACGCTGACTAAACTCTCACGCCAAATCTCATTAGCTTTTCATACAACACTGAACTTCTCTGCGGCATTGATGCAAAGCCGTGCCAATTCTCTGGTCAGCGCTGTCATAATACCCTCCTCCTCCCCCGCACACAACAGATGCTTGAAGTTGGTTTTAACATGACTAATATTCACAAACAATATTTTCAGTGTGACTCTCTTGTATGTGTGCGTGTGCAGTTGTGGGCAGGCAGTGTCTCTGCATTCTCCGCTCTTCCTAGCAGAAAAAAATGCTGTTCGACAAAATAATCTGTGGATTTGGATGAAAGAAGAAATTGGATGTCCTGGGTTGTGGCTGGAAACATTTTGATTGTATGTTCAGCACAAACACCTAACTAAAGAAGTGGTTTTGTCTCATGAGCCCGAGGACTGAAGGCTGCAGCTCCAGCAGAGATGAAGCAAAAGTTGAAAACAAAACATGGAAGTAATATACAGAACATGAGGTTGGAAAAAGCAAGAGAAGGTTTATGTTTGTTGCTTCTTTTGTTTGGCGGCATACAATGTCAAATTCCCTGTCATAAAAAAGTGCAGCCATGTGTTCAGAATATGCTACAGGGGAAAAATACAGTGTGCTGACATCTAAACACTGACATGTTTAAGCAATGCAGAAAAGGAAGAAGAGGCGTTTAGTTATTTGTTCTGAGCATAAACGTGGGGTTTGGAGCATTGCTTGACAGGCGGTGTAAATGATTGGTAGTAGTAATTCAGGTTGTGACATCTATTATGGGCCAGTGAACACCTCAACACCTCCACAGAGAAACGAACCCAAATTATACTTGCTAATCATTCACTCTCATTCACTCATAATGTTCTTCCTCCACACCACAGAGCTTAGCCATTGAAGGAGAAGGATGCTAACATTGTCTAACGATCTCAAGTGGAGTTTTCCGAGAGCCACCTTCTAATTAATAACAAGCATAACTTCTTGTGGAGGGTTTATGTAAGCTTAAGGTGAAATAATTACTCCTCCAGCAGCAGCCGCACTCCTCATACGCTGAGAGACTTTGAAGTTCGACCAGCGATGGTTGGGAAGCTTTCCAACATCGGCGGCTGTGCAGCACTCCATTATGCATTAGCAGCAACTGAGAAGCGCTCTGTGCTTCACCTGACTCCAGCTGGTGGTAATGTTCACTGGCTAAAGTGCTGTCTACCATATAATTGCATGCAGTGTGAACATATGAACTCTAAATGCATGTAACCTGCAGAAGTGACTGGCAGGTGACTGTGATGCCATGCAATGTGTGATGATCTTAAGACTTGTGTGCATCACTCTCTCAGATTAAAGATTCTAGACTATAAAAAAGCAGTAAGAAGAAACCGGTGCAACGCTGCGTGTAGAACATATAAACGAGGTAATGGCTATATGTGTCTTTTTAAGTCCAATTACTGCAAGAGGCAAAGCCAGTGCACATGGTCTTGTTGCAGCTATTGTCCTCCCCTCCTCCCCACAGGCAGTCCTATGTGTTTATAAGCGAGGTATAATGGCAGCAGTGTGTGTAAGTGCTGCAGGTTATTTTGTATTTGGAGGCGAGGACATGGCAAATCAGACCACTTCACACATGAAAGGCAGTAGTAGGTCCATTTAATTCTCTGTGCCTCTCTTACCCTGGATCTTGCTGTCCTTTTAGGGGGACTCCAGAGGCTAGTTAAAAGGTGTCTGATTCTCACCATGAATCTAATTAGATCTCTGACTGAGGTCTTAACATCTCCCTTGGAAAAAAAAAAGAAAAGAAAAGAAATGCATGGAGGAATAAGGTGCTAAAGCCCCTACCCCTCGCCTCCACTGCACCTTGGCCCGAGCCGTCCCCTGCTCCCTCCTTTTCAGGAGAAAAACAAAGTCCTGCAGGCTAATGAAGTTTGTAATTAAAGAGATTCTGTCAGGCTGAATGAGTAATTAGGACGTGGTTTCTCATGGGTGTTAATGGTGGTCAGGCGGAGCACAGGCGGAGCGTATGGCCAAAGAGAGCACCCTTTCATACCTCACCAGGAAATGAAAGGGAAGGAGGAGGGCTTGTTTTTTTCACTTGATTCAGATCTATGTTCTCTCAGAGAGAAGGTACATCTTGTTTGGTGCACTTGCTATATTATAAAATGTATGTTAAAGATGTGCAATGTCAATTAACATCAGAAACAAATGCTAGGTAGTAGAGGGACGACTGTAGAAGATGTCTTTCTTGTGTATTTGCTGCCAGATGATCATGTTTACATATATCCAAGGGAAACATCATTGCATTTTTTAGCCGGCTAATTAGCTATAGATTTCTGATGTGTTTGATGATAATTTGAGGAAAATGGCTGCGGGACAGGACCGTGCTCTGTTCTCGGTGAAGACATCTCCGTTCTAATTATCACATTTACTTCAGATTGGTTGACTATGCTGCTGATAAAGAAAGTTCACCTGGCCTCAATTAACTATATTTATCTCAGATTATCCCTCTATGAGATTTCCGCTCTGGCAAAAAGATTAGCGTTATTAAGAGTCGCATATGCAGGATGAATACAGTTTCAGACAAAGTGACATCTCTTAAGGATGAGAAATTAAATCAATGAAATGTGAATCAAAAGGAAGTGGCCACGTGTTCTAGAGTTGGGTAGCGCACATTTCTTTTCTCCTCTGCCGTAATATCACAGTTTACATCCACTGATCTGCTCTTTTCATTTGGACAACAAATTGAAAATTAAATTTGATAATTGTTTAACTCTTATCTAAAATGATCTACAATCAAATTTGTTCACCAAATCATAGTGAGATTTACTTAAATTTGGATTTGTAGTGATGTGGTACATGAACATTTACAGCTGGTGTGTTCAGACACTAATATAGAGCTCAACATTACTCCTGAAGTGAGGACATGGAATAACCACACACACAACAGATTAGTGTGTTTACAGTGTCGTTGACAGATACAGTAAAATGAGGGTCTCTTCAGAGGCGGATCTCTTGATCGCGGGTTAACCTCTGCATTCTCTTAAATCACTGACACTGTTTGGACTGGGAAGTGTCCTGCTGCAAGGCACAACACCTGGGCTTTGAACCCATGACCTCACATCTGAGCACTCTCGCTGAAGCCCCTGCTGCCTCCCGGTCAGCTGAAGGATCAGCGTGGACAGACAGGCCCAAACCTCTTCATTTCCTGTTTCGCCTGCAACAAACCCTTCCCAAACTACAAGAAAAAAAAGAAAAAAAAGAGAGAAAGGAAAAGATACCTGTGTTTCAGGTAATACAATCAACAGAACCAAAGTATGACCTTTGCAAGGACAAGTTATGTTTTCACTGCAAATTCACAAACCTGTTTTGTAAGAAAAGGGCCAGAGGGAAAATAGAGAACAAGGAGGATTTGAGTAATGTTCAATTTATAGCTTTTGATGTGGTAATTCCTTGTATCTTTCTATATATTTAAACACAAGAGCAGAGATTTAAAGTAATATTGTTCTCCCTCTTATTCTTCGGATGGCTCCCACAAACAAAAATGGACACGACAGGCCTGGGCTGCAGACTCATTTCAGGTTAAATAGAACAGGTGTTTGTCAGCTCCAGGCAGACCTACGTGGACGATGCCTTTTCATGTCAGCTACTTCCTCGCACATTAGTCTTCAACCAAATTGCTCTGAGTGGAGGCTTTGCCCAGCCCATCCCTCATCATCCAACCTGACCTCTCTCCCCTCCGCGCTGCAGGCAGGGCTGGAGATAAAAAAGCTGAAAAACGGCTCTAGGAATCCTAAATATTAGTGGTTGTAAATCAGCCCCAAGTGGCCTATGAATAGCAATTATCTTTTTCTCACTAATAAATCCCCCCAGTCACAGATAAGATGGTTCCCCTTCATAACCTGAAGTAAAAACAGCTAAGTATTGAGCAAGCAGAAATGGGAAGGGTGCAGCAAATACATGAGGGTTATTTAGCTGTGGATTACACTCAGTCATAAGAAGGAAACATGTCTTTTGTGCTGGTGGTGCGCAGTATATCATGTATGAACTGAGAGGGAAATGGCGCATGATCACAGGACTTTGGGAATTCAGATGATATCAAGAAGCTAGCTAGAGCTCTTATCGGCCTTATCAATACTTGCTAAACACGATTCACTTCAGTGCACAGTGACTTTCGGCTGGTAGAAGTGCTGTGATTCCTTGAAAATGTCAATGGAGGGAGGGGGTGGTGGTGGTGGAAGCAATGTGGTGAATGATAGCAAGGTTATATTGATCTGATAGGAACATTCTTTGATTTTTATCTACAACAGGTCAGCATGGACATGGTTTAGCTATTGTAGAGTGCTACTCTCAACCAATTATATTGACCACCCTTCAGGCAGAACCACAAACTAACTTCCTGTCTCCTGTGCTTTCCTACCACTGAGAATAAGTTCACTGTTCCTCTGCGCTCCAGTGGGATTTACAAGACTTTATGGTCATCATCTATATGAGAACAACACAGCAATCAGCAACGGTGGGGCTTTTTTCCCCTCTATAAGGTGACTGAACCTTTATTCCATGTAAAGACTTAAGTTAACCTCATTAAGCTCGCTCACACACTAGATACATAATTATCCCTGAGAGGATAGCCAGTGCTAATACAAATTAGAAAGATAATTAAGCTACTGAGACTGGCCATTGCATCTCCCAGAGCACTGGACCCATAGAACCATTATGGTGAATTAGAGCCTTTGTTTACAGTCACAACAAGACCCTTTTACCATTGGCCATGTTTGTCAGAAGCCCCATATAACCTGGGTACAAGTAAACTGCGCTTCATTTGCTCACTTGTGATACTTCAGTCTGAGAACATAATTCACACTGGTGTTTGACTCATATTCAGAAGAGACATAAGATAATGTGAATTCCTTTCTTTCCGGTGTCACGTCACTATGCCCCACCTCGATGAAAGCAAAGAACCTTGAGTCTCTTTGACAGAAGTGCCTTTGGGCACTCATAAAAATCCAATCTCAATGACAATTCACCTCTGTAGTGTGCAATGCATCTGGTCTTCTTCTCTGTAACAAGGCAGTTTAGTGCCCTGAAAAGTATTACAGCTACTTCAAAGATGCCTTAAATGCCTCCTCAAGCTACAAGAAACATTTCTCTCTTTGCCTTTGCAAACGCTCAGTCAAACAGGAACAATAAATCTGGCTGATTTCTACATTCCTCTTTAGATCATATGATATCTAAACGGAGGAGTGAAAACTCAAACCGCTCCAGTCTGTGCACAACAAACATACATGTGCGCTGCTCAGACTGGTCTCTCTGCAGCGGCATGATTAGATCAGGGTTGGACTTTTTGGTGAAAATACAGTATGTCAAGAGAAAAAGATAAGTACACACAGCTGGATGCATTTTAAAGTGCAATTCCCTTTTGTCAAAGGGAGAGCACACGCTGAGCACAGCCTAAATGAAAATGCTGTTGCATTTGAGTGCACCATAGCAATTGTAGGGAAATTGCTGCACAGACTGCAGCTTTGCTCAAAAAAATGCAGCAATACAGCTTGAGATGTTGAAAATGTTTTGGCTGTGTACAGAGGCGAGTTTTCTTTTTCCTCCGCCTTCATGGTGAGGGGAGTACGAAGGAGAGGAGCACGCTGCTGGTTGTGTGCCAGCTCTGCCTCCTGTGGTTTCATGCATAACAACCTTGCATGTGCACAGCTCTGAGTAAAGCATTGATTTAAGAGGGTACTTCTTCTTTCCACAGCTTTAGCAAAACAAGCCCCTATGTTTGGATAGACCAAGTAAGCAGCTCACTGACCTAAGCAATGGGTCAGATTAAGTTAGCCCTCCCCCCTCCCCACTCCCTTGTTCCCTGCTGGCCCAGTGCAGAACGAGGAAAGGGAAAGTGCTCTTCAGGGCAGGCGGGCCTGCCAGCCAGGTCAGGGGAGTTGCACAGGAAAACAGGAAACTGACAAGAGAGACAAATGATAGGTCTCACTCAACCACAGGCGTTTAAGCATTTTGCCACAAAGGTGGATCATCCATAATTGCTGCAAGAGCAATACTTAGAAAAGTCTTTAAATGATACACGTCTTGTGAGATTTAATTTTTGAATGGAGCCGTTTTCCTCTAGCAATTACTGCAGCTCTGTCTGTTCTCCATAACTCATTTTCCACTGTCTACCACTGAGTTAGGTAACCACATCCCAGTCCAGGTAAGGCAACAGTCTGCACTGATATTATCTACTGACCCTGCTGAGTGACTGTTCACAATAAGTTAGTTATATATTTTCTATGGACAAGCTGGAGGGAGGATTGTGTGTGTGTGTGTGTGTGTGTGTGTGTGTAAGTTAGGGGTGGTGGGTTCAGAGTAGAGAAGCTGCTTTTGGCCAAAGGCAAAGATAAGCGAAGGGGAGTGGAGGTGGTGGGGGGGACACAATGGATTGAGCCAGGCAATCAGTGAGCGATCTGGGGCGGTGTTTAGTGGTGCTGTAAGATCTGCTAAACTAGCCCTAATTTCCCCTGTTGTAGGAGATGTGTGAGTTGAGGTGGAAAGGGGCAGGAGGAGGGGAGGCCTTTGGTCTGTCAGAGTGGAGTTAATCTGAACTCGGGGCAGCACGTTCACTTTTGATGGAGGCCAGAGATAGGACGCCCAGGCGGAGGAGGAGGAGGGCTGGGAGGATGAAAGATCACCCACACCTGCGAGGGGCTGCCGAAAGTTACAACTCACTCAAAGAGGCCTTTCTGCCGCTGCTCCATTTGTCAAGGATGATGGGGGCAATAGAAGAGAGAGCTTCACTCCATTTCTGTTTTTACTGGTGGCTCATCATATGCACTCACCGCCACAGGAAAAAGATTACATTGATTTGTCTTTTCACCAGTAAATCTTTTCCAAATGCAAATAAATGGCACATTTTCAGGGTGAGAAAAAAATCCTTGTAAGGACCTCTGTCTGTATAGCAGCTATGGATAAAGTTGTATTGAGTTCTGTGCACTCTAGCCTTTATTTTGTGTGAAGAAATTACACTATCACAACTAAATAATTGTGACACACCAGACAAAAACTAAGCAAATATAAAATTTTTAAATCAGTCTATATTTGATTCCTCTTTTTGGTTTCGCGAGGTGTCTGTGTACAAAATCCCCCATTATCCTCTTGGAGAGAAATATGAAGCACCACCCCTTGAGGTTTGCCCTCTTTGGCCCTGCGTCTTCCTTTGATGCACTATAAGATTCATCTGTGCCATCAGGAGCTTTCGTTTAACTTAGAAAGCCAGAATGATGAAAGCTCCTCTCTTCCTTGCACCGTAAAACACAGAGATCCAGAGCCGTTAGCCCCGTCTCCACAAACCACGTCATCATAAACAATAATCATAAACAATAACGTACCGCTGCGAGGATTTAATGCAGAATCTCATCAGCTTTAAAATGAGGATAAACATGCTGTTTAAATCAAAGAAAGTTAGAAACACTCATTTCTTGGGGCATGTGCATGATGCATTTTGGTGGATTAGAATGGCACCCAGACTCTGTTCTTTATTAAAGTCAGTAACAAGCCAGTTTGCAAATGTGTTACGGTTCGGTCAAGTTGAATGCGAAAAGTGCAGGTACCCCAATAAATATGGGGGAAAAAGCATTAATACCCCCCAACACCACCACTCCCACTCCCACCCCCACCCCCTGTCTGTTTCATCTGGCCTTTTTGCTCTTTGCCAGGGTAATGCTCTCGCCTCAGCTGGCAGCTCAGACTGCGCCGGGAGCACAGCACATCTGGATCCGAGGCTGAGGGAGAGTGTATGTGAGTGTGTGTGTGTGTGTGTTTGTGTGTGTTATGCATATAGACTGTGAGCTTGTGTGTGTGTGTGTTGGGCAGGTGGGCAGCGCTACATGTATGGGCATATCCTCTGAACTATGAAGAAAATGCCCTCTGTGTCCCAACATGATGGGGTGAATTCCCAGGCAGAGGTAGCTGCTCATAAACAAAAACATATGGAGGAGCAAAGAATCATAAAGATTTTGTTTCCGCTGCAGCAGAGTCCCACTGAGACTTGAGTATCAACTTAAGTCAAAGAATGAGTGTATTCTGCGAGACGGCTGATCTGTAAATTATTATCCAGACAAGGGGAATATGTAAGTCTCTTCCAGAAAACAAGACGAGCTCCCAGCTGGGAATGAAATTGATTGTGTTCTACATGAGCATATTTTAAAGGAGTCATGTTAATCGTGCACTCATGTTAACATATTGAGATGTTTTATAAGTGAAACATGGTTGCTTTGACATTCCTGCTAGAGGCATTACCTTCCAGGATCGGTGACGCTGCGAGTGCTCCCTCTCCTCGAGGCCGCCAAACTCATAAGTGGAATATTATTGTGGAGTGTTCGTCTGTGCTTTGTAACTGCGAGGACTAAGAGTTTGAGGGTGAAGGTGATGTGCGTACGTGTGGTGAGCAATACCAGAAATTCAAGTTTCTTTCATCAACTAGTCTAATGAGAATCGCCTGTGCCATATATAAACATTATGATTGATGAGTGAACTAAAGGAGGCCTGCATATGCACATTGCTAGTTTTAGCAGCGGCTTCAGGCTCTCATTGAATAGATGTGAGACTAAATGCAGGACAGAATTCCTGGCAAAGCTAACAGGTCGGGGACTATTCACTTTATAATAGTGTTGTGAAAAACAAGTGGACCAGCAGCTCGTAGATCACATTTCACGCTCAGGGCCAATTAAGATTGCTTTAAAGAATGTCAAGAGCTCCTGAACCTGACCAAAGGTTAGTGATGGATCTGTCTTAACTAAAGAAGTATGAGCGCTCATTGCCCTGCAGTTTAACAGCATGTGGCCAACAGCAGTCATACACAAGGGAGTCGTGCAGTGAAAAATAATGGGCACATCTTTACACCTTCTAGTGCTTTACACCTGCAAGACATGTCTTCAGTTATAAACAGAAGGAAATGGTGGTCTTAGCAAGAAACAACATTCAAAAGACCACGTTCCAGACTGACTCACCTGTAAGAGCCTGCTCTAGCTGTCTCCTGTCAATGTTTTTGAAAGAGGCACCATTTCATAGTGATTGTGAACAGCTAACTGGTGATGCTGGGTGTGAGAAAGTGTTGCTGGGATATTTCGCCACATGGAGGGCAGACCAATTGTGTGTACAGCACCGTCTCTGCAGGGATTAGTGGTGCCATTAAGTGGCGATGAGTTGCGGTGGGGGGCCACATCCCCTGCTCCCTCATTAAATCGTCGGCAGCTGCCCTTTATCACAGCTCTGCTCCACCACCGTACTGTACCATCAGCACCCTCACAGCACCCATGGTGCCAGTCTAAGACCCTTGACCTTCACAAAATCTCTTTTGGTAGCTTTAAGAAAGTTTAATTGCAGGCTATTGTGAGGATCATGCAGATTTCTTTCTTACAGTTTGCATGCACATAAACCTTTTTGTTGTATTTTTTTACATAAAAATGTGCGTTGAATGAACAAAACATAAGATTTACTGGGTGTTTTGATCACAAAGGAGGAGATGTGAGTGAGGAGAGGCAAAGTCAGAAAGAGATTATTAAAGCTGAGATGTAGATGCAAAAGGTGCAAAAGCAAAATCAGTAAAATGGTTCAACTATTTTCTACACTTAATATATTTATAGATGCTGCACAATGTCTGCAATTTTGATATTTTCTATTTTTTCTGTTACACATAATTTATTTAGTCTAGGATGTTACCTAGTGGTGGATGGTGAGTAACTACTCAGCAGGTGATGAGTGAACATGCAGACGATGATTGATTTGTTCTGTTCACGGAACGACATGACAATGATCATCATAGCAAAAACATTAAGCTTTTTCAAGAACAGCCTTTTCTCTTGGAG
Source organism: Nannoperca obscura (assembly GCA_036024295.1). Lineage (NCBI taxonomy): Eukaryota > Metazoa > Chordata > Actinopteri > Centrarchiformes > Percichthyidae > Nannoperca > Nannoperca obscura. The sequence goes on from JAVQJL010013034.1 coordinate 23,579, forward strand.
ACACAGCGCTCCCACAGCTCTTTAATCCATTACAAAAAAATTAATCCATCGACTTCTGTTTTAAGTGCGGATGATGGAGAAAACACAAAGAGTCTGTGCTCCTGCATGTGTGTAATATTCAAAGATATCAAACGGGTTCCATAAATATTCCGGCTTTTGAACAGAGGAGACAGAGGTGTGTTCAAACACTACCCAGAATGCCGTGCCTGAGGCTGTGGCCACGGGGCAGAGATGGGTTGTTCTGTAGACAGAGAAAAAATAGTAGGTGGGACAGGCAGTAATGACAAGCTCTACATGTCTTCCTCAAAAACGCCCACTTTTGTGAAGTTTGTCATTTCCTTAAGGCATAATTCATTTCTGGAAGCACAAGGCCTCCATTTAAAGTCTGAGATAATTTTGATTTGATTTGAGACTTATTGTGGACACGATAAAACACCTAGATAAATAAACCATCTGTACCTGGAGAATCTTTCTTTACAAAACCAGTTCAACATTTTCACTCTGATTCTTAATAAGTCCCATAATAAAGAGACAAGCAGTGAGTCTGAGGCAGTTTAGTTTCAGTGTTACAGTGCTGCAGCCCTGCCCCGCGACGGAGGCGACGGAGCTGAGGTGAAGTCAGAGAAATACAATCATACACACGTGGATTTGGGAAATTAAAGTTTCAAGAAAATGTAAGCATCTACAGGTGGTAAATATCCTCTGGGATTTTACAAATGTAAAAACTTACACATTACACCCACAGGCTATGGGGCAGAGGGGATTAGCATACACACACACACACACACACAAACTTATATTGGAAGTGATTTAGTTTTCAATATCAAGCAATTCACTTGTGTATTTTTTTCATATACCTTTGGTTGGATAATCTACATCTTGAAACAAACACAGTTTCACTAATACACCTTGAGAAAATACAAACTGTAATATGCAATCTATGGCAATCACCATCTCAACTGGTGGATGAATAACTGAAACATCTAACCTATGTCAATTTCTGATATCTACACCATAAAATATGAGTCTAATTTCAAGGTAATTAAGATGATCTCTTTCCTATTTATTTTTTCAATTTACGTGCCTTTTCAGTAATATCTTTTTCAATACATCACCCCTTGAAATAGTTATATCAAATTTGTATCCCTTGAATTGAGCATAACACAAACCTGATTGCATCTGCAAATCCACCTATTTTCTGGGGTTCGACTTTAGTCATGCATTGTGTTATTACATGGCCGGGGATGGCGGCGACATTCGAGACAACAGAATTACATCGATATTGGCTGAAGTAATCGCTCATTCACAGTGTTAAAGTTTCTACTGCCGCCTGAAGTTTGCGACTTTTTCATTGTAGCAGAACAGAGATTGTAAAGATGATAGCTGCCACTCAGCCCCTCCAATTTGTTATTGAGTGTGTTGCCATTACCTGGAGAGCTGTTGTAGTTAAAAGAGAATAAGAGCCATAATGGAGATCTCTATCTGACGTTACATATCTGATCGAGGGGCTTTAAAGATCAAACAGTCAGCTAAACATTTGGCATTCCTCGCAGAGTTTCTTTTGATGCTGTCGACCGCCTCTCTTCAAAGCTGTTGTCTTCATACCACCATGAAGACGTAAACATTATTACTGTTAATCCATTTGGTCATATTCTGTTTGCTTTCAGGGCGAAGGCCATATTCATTTTATGCAGAATAGCCAAAAGAAAGGCTCAGATCACAGACCGTTTGTAACATTGTTTAAAAAGTGAAAATGGATAAAAATGTGTAAGAAATCACAAGGTGTGGCGGCATAGCTAAATGCCATTTGCTTCACTGGAACTTCTATAGGAAGTTGTTCCAGACTAAATAAAAAAGATGTATTGTATGAGCTCACTTGCAATAGTTCATTCTTCAAATAAAAAAACTATTCCTCTCAATTTGGGACAATCCTGCACAAATGTGACAATAAAGACTATATTGTATGTTAGATTTTTGCATTGCAGCCACTTCAAAAATAAGTCATTTGTGGGACTTTATTTTGCACAAATGTTGAATGTAAATCATTTCAATGGTTAACATTTTGACAGAAATAGGTTTTATCGTTGACTTGGCTTGCATCACCTTGATTCTGTTCAGATGGAAGCCGCTATTATCTGGCAAATGATGTTTGAAATGTAGAGAATATTAATGATGACTGTAACGCATGCCCAATCACTTCCCTGGAAAAATTATAGAGGATTATTTCTGAAAGGCAGAAAAACATGCCGCTTATTAAATCATCCCCCCCATGCTTTTCATGGGTGGTCAACAGTAATCAGTTTACCGTCTGGCTCTTTCAGGGTGTTAAGACATCCACTTTTCATTTGCACAAACAGTATGATAGTTTCAAGAACCATTTAAATTAATCCCCCTTAAAGTTTTGTGCAGTCCCTCTAGAAAAAAACAAACCACCCACTTTTAATCTGAAACCTATGGTGTGTGTTTTTTTAATTATTTTGTGAAAAAGGATTTACCCATAATTCTCATTGCCTGCATCCCTTCCCCCCACTTGCAGAAAACACATCTGCACCCGTTTTGCGCGCACGCATGCAGTCACACACACGCTGACGCACACACAAACGCACACTGTATAATTTATAAAGCCTAAGCTCTTTCAATACTCCAAAATGCCAGATAAACTTTTCTCATTTGCTCCTAATTTGGTCACGCAAGATAATGCCAACATCTGAAGGCTTTTTAAACTGCTTTTTAAAATGCATTCCTGAAAGGAGCTGGCACTGGCACCTCTGCACCTTGTCAGCTCCAATAATTATTTCCAATCCAGAGCTAGCCCTTAATGTGCTGATTAATCCAGCCCTCTCCTTGCTGTGAGATGCATTCAACTCCATTAATTTTTCAAAAAGGCCTCACTCTCTTTTGCTGGGAGCCCTGCAGATGTCAGGGCCGTGGCAGAGAAAGCCATTAGAAGTTAACACCTCCCACTCCCCAGAGACTGGCATGGACTTTCCCCTCCCTCATTCTAATGCCAAGCAGCCGTATTAAGGACGTCAGCTGCCAAGCCTGGCATTGCCTGAACTTGGACATCACCATCTAAGCACCATCCCCCCAATAAGAAAACAGACTTAATACGAGTGGTTTCAAGAAACCAACATAATGAGAAACAAGGCTAAAGCGCGCTCAGTCTCTCACAAGCAGTGTCGACATCTTCGCTTTCGTTTCCTGGGAATATTTTGGATTTGCGGAGATAGTCACACCGTGTGTCACTGTTCTTATCCAAACTCACAGCTCAGAGATTCCCAGCCAGGTTTCAGATCAGCCTCTGAAAACGTCCTTTAGAACAACTCGCTCACCAGTGTGTTCTAATTCAAAGCGATTTCAAATCTGTGCTTCAGCCTCCTCTCACTCCAGAGCTTTGTGTGACTCCCCCCTTATGCAGACTGGTTACAAGCTGTCTCAATTGAGGAAATCCCCCCCTTCAACCAGCTTTTATCTGCCGATAGGTAGGTGAATGGTGGAAATTAGGATTCCTGGAGAGACTTGGGATGGAGAGAATAGAAACAAAGACTTCCCCATGTCGGGAACCGATGTCTCTTTTTCCACTGCTTTTCCCTTTCATCCCAAGGGCTCCTGTCAGACAGAGGGAAGGAGAACGAGAGCACATATAATACCTTTTAAGAGGCTGCCAGTTCTCTCCCATGCGATAAGCTCTGCTCGAATCACAATGGAGTTTCAGGACCCTGCAGTCACCCCAATGTAGGCCTGAGAACACACTCCAGCATACACATCAACACCGATACTGTAGGCAAGCCGCACTGAAATATGGCACTGTAGCTAATTAAACATACAACGTTGGATCTAACTTAAACGTGAAGCTCAGATTTCTAGAGATCATTTCTTCCAAATCATCTTTAGAGTCTGGCTGTAGCCTTTTAAGTCACAATGTAGCAAAGAAACATTTGAAACATTCAGCATTAGGGGGACAGTCATCTGTTTACACCACAATGCTCAGGTTGCCAATATAGAAGTGTATAACTCCACTCAACGGTGGAGATATTATGTATACAGTATTTTGTATACAATCCCCACTGCAAAGTATTCAGAAATCTGTATAAACAGAGGCAGTGTCAAAATCCCAGCCCTTTTGAATGTTAATGAAACGAAGGTGTTAGGATGTCAGAAATCTGTCCAATAATGATAACAGTACAACTCCTGTTTACACTGAGCACGCTTCAGCTCCCAAAACCCAAAGTGCAGCCTCATTTACGTGCTAATGTGGGGAGGCAGATAAAGGACGGAGGAGCGATCACATGCCCTGTCAGAGAGTCACCCTTTGAACCATCCCTCATGCCGGTGAAGAGGGGGGAAATTAAAGAGCCTCAGCAGGTTTACCACCTTTCAAACACAACTCACGCTCCACTCAAGTCCTCACATTTGTGACAGAGAGAAAAATAACTGTTACTTGCTGTAATACACACACACACACACACACACACACACACACACACACACACACACACACACACACACACACACACACACACACAAACACGCTCTCAGGGCAGGAGTTCACTGTCGTGTTTCTGTACGGGAGATTTTCTTTGACAATTAATCCAAATGATTGTTTGGATGGAGCAGAAATAAGTTGAGGTTGATGTAATGTACATGACAGAGCCACACACAGCTACACTTTGTATGAGGCATGAAGTATACACCATTTTACTAAATGTTTTTGGTGTCATATAAGCAGAGTGCTCCCAGATTGTTGGACAGTTTGACTTGCTAGTGGGCTTAATTCATTTTCTGTGTACCTAAAAGGGACAAGAACTTGACAAGAAATTGTAAAATGCAGATAAGGAAAAGTTCTGGAGCAGACCTTCATCTAATCACATTTCCTTAAATTTGCCCTAATAAATACCTTTATGTTAAAAATGGATCAGATGACTACAATGTGTGTGTAATGTAATGTGAAAAGTGTCACAGTCAACCCACAGATTATTTTTTAAAGTCTCTGAAGTTCCTCTCTGCACTGTGGAGCCTGTTGGCATCTTTAGCTCATTGTTTTGGCTTTATGGCCCACAACTGTACAGTTTTAATTGAGTCTCACCACAAAGCATTTAGCTACTGAGTTAGTTGAGACTAAAATAGAACTATGAGGAGAGTAAATGTTGGACTTTAATTCATCAGGTGCCAAAACACAACTCTGATTTCTTTGCTGATTTCCAACCAGCTTTGAATCATTACAGTGTGGGTAGTAATGAACAATGATTAACTTCACACCACGTTGCCTGCATCCAGAGCGGTTCTGCCTTATATTTTGAATGCCTGCCTCCCCGGACAGTCCACAGTCAGATCGACAGAGGGCCGGCAGCCCCCTCTCCAAAATCAATTGACTAGAACAGCCACTGGAAGAACATGGCAGAAGGCCAAGTTCCTGTAGATATGGAAGAAGAAGATTTTAATAGTATAATGCTGGATTCAGACATTTGGGGCAACTTATATGAGCCACAACACAGTGCAGATGAATTACTGCGTATGGAGGAGGAAGAGGACGCCACAGCTGAGAGTCAAGCATCGCCAGCCGGTGAGGATAGTGGCACAGGCTGTTGTAGGGTTTCTACCTTTTGAGCAAAAGGGAACACCATAGCCATTTATCTGTTTTCTGTGGTCATAGCACAAATTTCAAATATATTTGCGTCCTTCTATAGCATAGACAGCTCAGTTTTATGAAAATACCATCTTTCCAGCGATGAAATACCCCTTTAATTTCATCAGGTTTTGGAAACCTTTTAATGAATTCACTATTCATTAAATGTTTTCCAAAATTGTCCACCACAGAGAACAATACAATTAATGAAGAGGATGAAACAACATGCACACTCCCAAGACTTTCTTAGTTGTGGTGCTAGAAGAACAGGCTCTAAAATTAAAAAGTTACTGCCGTACACACATAATTGTAGACTATTCTTGTGTGAATGTTTCATCTTCTGACCTTTATGATGACTTTTGTCTTGAGGTCAGAGATGAAACATTAACAATATAATACCAAAATGTTTTGACTATAACAGGAACAAACTGTGAAATAAACCCTTTGTAACACTGTCTGGATTGTTCCAGTTGAGTAAACCCCACCCATCTGGTGCTTCAAGATAGTTAAAACAAATGAACTACTTGCTAACAGTTTATGATCTCGCTCAGTTTCGGGTTAAAATGAGGTAACGGAGGACTGATGGCGCATGTGCGTGATCCCAGCTGCACTGCCTGCTGGAGGAGTGGCTCTCTCGGAGCAGGAAGTGAATTCACAAATTCCTCATATAGCGTTTAGGTGTGCTGAAGTCTTGAACAAATAGGCCTGGATGTTCTCCATCACCCTGCATCCCAGCCCTCCTGCTTCAGCCATCCTGCTAATGAGAGCAGCCAGCTAGGCCACATTAGTGGTGCTGCATTAACTGTTACCACATGCTGTTGAAATCCAGAGTAATGCACCTGTAATTTTTTCTCTGTCCGTTAATATTTTACATGTTGGTTTAAGGCCGATATTTACCAAGTCCGGGTGGGCCTGCGGTCACAGTTTGATTCTTCCGTTTTGGTTCACACCTGCTTACAGTTTTACAGACACTGACTGCTCTAACTTATACGTGGTTGTGTAATGTGTTCACGTAATTCATAAAAGCACAGAGTCTAACTCAGTGGTCATTTCATGGTGTAATCATTTTCCATCTGTCTGATTTTGTTCTTGTAAAATGAGTTCTTAAAATATATGACTGATTGAACATGTCTGTTACAGTCAAGGCATTTTATTTTCATCCAGCTATGCATGTTTGCTGTGATTGCTGAAACAATGTGGTTTTGGTAACACGGCTACTTTCTTGGCTCAAAGGTAAAGTGGCCACGTGGTAAGATGAAGGTCTGATTTGTAAGATATTGGTTCCTTTTCGTGTAATTCCTGGAAAAGGATCAGTCTCAAAGAGGCATAAATGTTGAATAAGATTTCAGTGTAATTATTCAGGGGAGATTTGGAACAGTGGAACATTTAGGCCTTTATCCCATGTATTATGCAGGGAATTAACAGCTAGAGAGCTATCTGCATTTGGCAAGAGGAACTAAGTAAATACCCCAAATGGATGAACCAGACAACCTAGAATCACAGTAAATGCAATCATTAAACTTCCCTGCTTTTTTATTAACTTTTGGGAGCTGTGTTGTTGCTCAGGTTCAGTGCTCCTGTAAGTGGTAATGTGAATCCCGAACACATTGTGCTGATGTTATGAAGCATGAAACAATAACTATACAGTGAACAAAAGCAAAGGTCCTGTGACTTTTCCTCTTGCTTTCTTTTATATGGATATATTTTGGCGGCGACAACAAAAAAATGAACCCCCAATGGCTGGAGTTCAGGGAGGGGGCAGGCCAGATTGCAAAAGAATTGCTTTGAGTGGTGGATCGGCATTGCAGGAATTTTTTAATTTCCTGTTACTCAATAATTCTGCTCTAGTTAGGTCCTTGGACAACATCCTGCACTGTACCTTGTCTGATCAGCTCAATCCATTGGACAGATGCAGGGGAAACATGCTTTAATCCGTTATCATTGGTCCACGACATGGTGGCCCTGTGTGACTGGCCTGGCAGGTAGGAGACTGGGTGTAGATACTTGGGAGGCTCAGTGATGTCACACACTGGGGAAATACCTCAACACCCCCCACCCGCCGTACAAGTGATTATTTTATCCTCCGGGCTTTTTATGAGCTCATGGTGATAAACAGGAACGATTCTGCCGTCTTTTACTGGGGAAATAAAGAAAACAGTCAGATGAGTAGCAGAACGAAGTGAGCAGTAAGTGCTTTACAGTGGGGGCGTTGACTTCCAGGCCTCCGGGGCTGTGGAGCTGGTTTTCTGCTGAGGATCTTCCCCTCCTTAACCTCCACCCCACCACCCTCCCGAGTGCGCACTCGTCACAACTGTTCAGGGTCAAATAAATCACCTGCCATCGCAGGTGCTGACCTGTTGTTTATTAGTAAATGTCTAAAGGACAAGCTTTGAGAGGAGGAGGAGTTGGAGAGAGGTAGTCTAGGGGTTAAAGCACTAGTTTTAGGTCTTAAGGTTGATTTAGCAGCCCCTCTGGGAGGCTGCTGTACTACCCTGAAGAAATGAATGCGAGTTAAGCCTGCACTGACTGATGTTTGAGAGCATCTTAATTGTCTTGTTAAAAAAAAAGACTCTGATATGTAGGAATAAATTGTGCTGTTGGTGCAGTTTTCATAGCAAAAACAAACTGCACATTAAGGTGTTATGAAGATATTACAGCTGAAAAATGACAGAAACACAATGGCAGAATGAAACCAATGTTGTTGTAAAGTAAAAAACTTTAATATGATATTTAAATATTTAAATTTTAATTATATTAATCATATCTTAAAGCACTGTAAAGGTTGAGAAATCTCTCAGCCTCTCTCCTTTTAGGGTTTATGATCGCTTATTAAACCCAGCAGATAAACTCAAACCTCTGTGCTTTTTTAAGTAAAACTGACAGGAGATACTTGGTTTTCACCCAGCAGCAATATTTTGTGTGAGAAACTATTCCACACCATTTATTCACATGTCATGTGTTTAAATGGTGGAGGATTGTAAAGGCACAATTAGATGAGAACAGTGACTGTCAGAAATGACAGACACAGATGAGAATGTGCAAAATTACTTCCTTCATTGCTCCATAACTGAAACAAGAAAGGAGTATACACTGCAACCTTTGGGACAGATCTCCACTTATCTAATAAATGACACTATTGTCTCTTCGCTCTTGACTTAGCCTCCTGAAGCATGTGAGCTTGAAAGAGACCAAAGCACTGGAGGCCTTAGCATAACAGTTGCGCTGCCACCATTCAACAATGACTGGCACCTTCCACCAAAGGTAAGTCAACCTTAAAATTTTAAAATTAAAATAATGATTGTCTAAACATTTATACACTCGATTTCTGTGTACATACGCCTTTGTCTAGACATAAAGCTGGCAAAACAACATTAGCCTGCGAGAGCGGTGCAAAATATCGGTATCAAATGATGTCATCTGCCCATGTAATGTAAAGCTAAGATTGAGCTCGATCAATTAGGATTTGCAGTGGAGCAGAAAATAGGTTATGACAGAGCTAAGGTGGGGGAATGTATGAGGAAAAATAAACTTTTCCTCTGACACACTCTCTACCTTTGCAGATTCACAATGTAATCAGACTGTACACATTCATGTACTTCCTACGGGAAATAGTCTCATTCATATTTGTTAAATTCAGATCATGTATGCAGTTTCTTGCAAATAATAATTTCAGTTGATCGACAGCTGCATATGTACATTTTGCAGTGGCGTCTGCAGCAGTGCTGAATGATTTTCTCGTGGCAAGTGAAGCACTTTTAGAAAAAGTGAAATCTGTGCCTCTCATACTCTAAAGCAATTTGATTTGGTGTCTTTCAGTTGTTTCACATCCAGGTAAGGTGTTGCCTCACTTCTGGTCCCATGGGGTCTGATCGAGGTGCTACAAGTCCTCGCTTATTCAACAGGATTGTGGTTTATTATTATTTATTAGATTATCAGAGCAATACCGAGGTTTGACTACAGGAGAGCTCCCAGCTTCCCCGCAATCTTTCATTCATCTCAACACTGGACAAAGCTTGCAGCTCCTCAGAAGAATACTCAATACTCAAACCTGCATTCGTAAAAAAGCTAGAACTAGAAATAACGTACTGCTAAAGTGCAAATGTAAATTGGAAGCTACTTTGGCAACATCTTAATTGCAGTGATGCAACACTGTTGAAGGTAACTACTGAGTTATTCTCTGTTCCCCAGACACACCACACCTGCAGGAAATGCAAAATGTATTATTTCCTGTGCACTACAGACCTGCTACGACAGCAACGTGTATACACTGTGTAATAAACTGTAGGTGGAACTGCTGATGTGTGAAAACAGAAATGAATTTATTTAAAGCTTTTATATAGATTTACTTGGGTGGCCTCTTGTGTATATTTAACCTAACCCACAGAGATTTTTTGTTCATTTACTGTATTGTTTCTTCCATGCCGAGGCAATAGGTAAAAATTCTGTGTCAACTCATGCTAGTCAGAAGTTACTTGTACACCTGAGTGTGAAACATCCAAGTCTCTAACTCGGAAAAGAAGAAAAAGAAAACTTTGTAAAAGAGCAGAAGATATGTCACAGTGTTTACAGTGACACTACTGAGAGTACATAGTTCAAAACCTATAGCGAGGGAACACTGGCTGAAAAATATGTAAATGATGACCTTCTGTAAGCTGAGGTTGAGGAAGAGGCATAGTTGACGCATCGTAATCTACCGGCTGTCACATCAGCGAACCTGTAAAGTTGATCTTTCCATAGCCTATAATTTGTAGCAGATATTATCAGTATGGACTTCAGTACGTCAGAATGAGCTAAATGATGATTCAGTTTAAATGACTTATTGCCTGCTCATTCTGGCTTATCACCGTGATCTGCTTTCAAAATCACCGTCTTTAACAGAAAACTTCCTCTCGGTAAGCAAGTCTGTACAGGGGGGTCATTCCCAGCGACAGCTCAAATCAGGTTTGTTGTTGAGCAAGAGCTTGAGAGCCGAGGTTTGACGGGCAGGTGTAATAAGCCAGGGAGTTGAGATGTCACCCATGGGTGCAGCCTAGGGCAAATAAGGCCTAGTGATTCCTGAGCAATAATGTAACTCTTTGTTCAAGTTGTTCTGCAGAAATGGAGAATATGTTCATGCTTGACGTGCTCTTGTAATACCGGGGTAATGAGTGTCAAAAAGCAGTGGCCATTCCAAATATCTTTTGGCATCATGCATCTCTTTGGTGTCAAAACCTCAATCCAAACACAGGTGTAGCTGTAATTATTTCACTTGAGAATATGTGATTTATGTCAGCTGTGAGCTTTGAAGTGCAGGAAACTATTGATGTGGAAGTGACTAATAAGTAATATTTATATATTAGTTATTAGTCATTTCCACATTCATATTTTTTTATCAGGAGATGTTATATGCACAACGATCTGTTAGAAGAACTGAACACGATTTTCTGTCCTGTGTTTATAATTTATTACATGCATAGTACATAATACAGCAGTTAATGGCTGCCTGCTTTTCTTAATGTCACAAACATCCCAGTATGTGTGAATGATCAATTAATGACTGCCTCATTTTTGAACAATTACATAAACATGTCAAATAGCATTTTTGTCTGTGTATATTACCAGGACACAAACTCATCTTTCCATGTTTTTTTTATCTTGCCTATTTAAGGGGGGCGGGGTACACTCTACAATGCTAAATGCTGTTAATCCTGGCCCGAGGCCTCAGACAACAGAAATACAAATTTGCAGCTGCCTTAATTACCAGATTTCAAAAACAAACAATACATCTGCCTTAGATAGAGATGCTGGTGGAAAACAAACAACCTCTGGGCTTACAGACGGTTATCGCCATATTCTGATGTCTTAGGCAGATTAGCATAAAAGCCCCATATATTGTGGAAAAGGGCCTATGCAGGGGTTGTGACACTTAAACATGAGAATTGTAGTTTCCTAAAGTGCATTCATTCTTGCTTTTAGGAGCAATGGTACCAACTTCTAAGGTGGTTGTTTTCCAAGTCGAATGCGAGATACATCTCAGTCATTGGAACAAGGTGTGTCTGTTTCACGCATGAGCAATACCTCTCGCAGGACAAAGATGGGCTCTGTTCTGTCCTGACCACTCGAGTATTGCAGCCCAGCTTTTGAGGTTTTGATTATAGTTTATGAGTCCTAATTGTGACTGACCTGGTCTCGCTGGTGGCTTCATTTCATCTGAGGGAAGAAGGGTCCGGTCCTTCCTGCTGACTGGGGCATCTGGGCCGATCAGCGTGGCTGTCTGCTGACCTCCACCTTCACAGGACGGTGAGGGACACGTCTCAAGTTCATCCTCCCCTTGGGTGGTATGGCTCTCAGCTTACCTCCACCTGTCCGCTGGGGCCAGCTTCTCCCTTCACCCCTCGCCCTCCAGCTTCTCTGTGAGACTACTTAACATACCCCACTGAGCTCCTTTTACAGCTCTTAAACAAAACTCTGCCATTGTTTACCAACACTAGTTGGGGGAAAACGCAGCTTTCAAGTCACAGCATTATGCTGCGACATAAAATTTAAAGTCTTTGAGATTTTATAATATAATAAGAATTATTAGAATATTAGTTAAAAACGAGGCGACACTGAGGACTTTTTTCACAGTCCAGTGGCCGGTGCTCTCTTTAGGTAGTAACATAAGAATGTGAGTCTAACCCTTTATTAAACTGCAGATTCCACATTGTTTGTATAACCCCAAAGTGACTCCAGAGTCACATTTGTTCTCTAGGCCTCCGTACAGCAGAAAATGGCCGCTGCATGACCAGACCCTCTTTGATGCAATAATGAAAACAAATGAGTGTAACATGATAATATATTGAGGAGTGCGGCAGTTTCAAAGCTGACATCGCGGGGAATTGAGGTGCAACCAGGGAAACACTAAGCTATGTTTGTCATCACTCTCGACATTGTCTCTTGCACAAATTATTTCCTCCAGTTCACTTTGGAGTATTAGTCTTCTTAGGGGTTCAATTAATCAAAGGAAGCACAGTTCCATATGCCTCTGCTGGGCGACTTTGACCTCGCCATCACAGCAGACTCAAAGCCATACTTCATTATTCTCTTCCTGGATTTTTTTATGCTACAATTCACTGCATTATATTCTAAATTATATTCTAAGTAAATACTAAAGAAAACTGCAAATCATGTTGGAAAAAAAACACTTGAAAAATAAAACATTTTAGTAATCCCAACTGCTGCTTAAATAGGACCCCCTAGTAATTATGACTATTATGCTGCTCTAAATGTAGTATTAGGACATGACCCAATTTATCATGTCTGGATTGAGTTATTGAGCCTTATCCTCTTTATTTACATAAACATAATTTTATCTTTATCGACTCCGTATTACCTGCTATTTAGGTTGACTCCGAGTTATTTTCTACAAGCTCACCTGTTGTTCTCATAAGGAAATCAATGCTTCTCTCTGGCGGTATAATAACATTCCCGCTGGAGAGTAACAGCTTAATTCACTCTTATCACTTTTGGTTGTCTGGCTCCCAGTCAAGCTGGGGTCCAAGAGGTGAAATGAGTTTGGCAACCTCAACTCCAGGCACGACAAGAGAACACACATCATGCTACAGTTAGTGGAAAAAGAGAGGGAAAATTGCCTGCATAAGCAGGAAAGATAGAGTTTCATCGTCATCCCACTAAAAACGCACACTCGTCTTTGGCAGACTTCAAACACTTAATCGGCAATCATTTTTCAATGAGCCCCAGAGGAGCACATTTTAGTGCTCCACCAAACAGTCTGCTGCTTTGTGCTCTCTAATCCCTCACGGTTATGCATCATGGGGAGCTAGTGGTCGTTCTTTAAGCAGAGGTTAACCCCCACCTCCAGACACACAGACAAGCAGACAGACAGACAGACCCGCAGCACTGCTCCAGTCCTCTCCTCTGCTGCCTCTGCTCTGCCTTACCCGCAACATCTGTATCCATCAGGAAACACTCACTTTCTATTGGTGCAGCCCTCAAATTAAGATTGTCTTTTGATCTGGAGGCTGGACAAAATGCAAATGAAATGTGATCCCATAAATGGTCTTCTCATCTGCCTTGTTAGGCTCTATGAAAAGGTTTCAACAGCTCCTCGGATTGAGCCCAGCCTCTTGTGGAGTTGTATCACACATGTGACTGCCTCACTTCAGAGACATCCCCACCCCTAGTAATCACGCACACACACAACTGTCTTCCCTTAACCCCTGCTTCACTCCCATCTCAGCTTGTGTTCACAATCTAAGACATAGTACTCGGAAAAAAATCATATGCAAGAAAGCCAACAATCTAAACAGCACTTAACCTGGCCGGTGGAAGGGAGTGTTTGTGTGATGAGAAAATCTCCAGGCTCTGGCTCCATCTCATTAATGAGAAAAGATGAGCGTTCCCCACTGCAATTAAGAGTCAATCTCCTGCATTAACTCACCGCCCCGCGGCCACACACACAGCACAAAGACAACAGGCCATCCCCCTGTCACTCATTTTCCTGGGGTGAGCAGTGCGGAGAGCTCTCCCAAAATAGATTAAATTAGATGCTCTGTCCTTCTGGGCTCACCTGCTGAAACCTAAACTAGGAGAATGTAATGCTGCAAGGAAATGCAATGATTGTCTGACATTTGATCGTGTTGCAATAATTTCAGCGTCACGCCTCAAAGAATTGGATGCATTTCAACCCTACATTAAAGAAAACATATTACTTCCAAGTGTGCTTTTATGTGTCAATATGTCACAGCTGCAAAAGGCCAATGAAACTCTCTTTCTTGGTAAAACAATGTTACGTTTACATTTAGTGTTGCTCACCAAAAGGCCCTGCATGGATCCTTGACAAACGTGTTGAGTGCATTTCCTTCCACATAAACACGTCATGTTTACTTGCTAGCGGCCTTCTTCTTCCCTGCCTTTGCTGGTGAACTAATTGCTGTGTAACTGCTACCTGCTGATCAGTGGTATAGTGTGAAACCATGGGTAGGAATGTGTAATGCGTTATTTGTGCCAGTTTGTGGGATCCACTCATAAAAACCTTTCTCCATAGTGCTGCTACTGGTCAAAAATCTTTAACTTCAAAAGCATCATAAAGAGCTTAAAGTAGCATTGAACTCATGAGCACGTAGATAACTTAAAATAGCTGTTTTTATATATGTGTGCTTCTCACCAAAACGCATTGAAACAAAAGTGCTGAATCCATGTTTTCCTCAAATGACATTTGCATTTACATTGTTCACATCCATGTTAGCTTGTGGGCAGGTTTCTTCTTCACTGAATTTGTTGGCACATTGCTGCGCTCGTTGCCACGGTACTGCCACCAACTGTCATGCAGCAGAATAGCTTGAAAGAAAGAGGCTTGCATGCACATGCGTCCTGATGCACAATAAAAACAGGACAGGTCCCACTGGTTTTTGACCACCAGTGCTACTGGTGGTCAAAAACTTCATATTTCACACATTTCCAACCACAGAAACTCTTTGCTCTTATGTTAAACACAGGTGACAGCGTACAAGAAAAAAAAGCTGGCAGCAGCATTTGACACTATTTTAGACTGTGTAACACTCAGTGCAAAAGCAGGTTTGGACGACTCAGCATTGTAATTTTAACAGCAAACATCATTAAGCACTCTAAGCGCAACATTCATCAAACAAGATTACTGCGGCACTCAAAAAGGAGAGCAATGGCAGGCGACAACAAACAGGCCGTCATTTTAAAGAAGAACACACTGAAGGCGTGGCGGGAGAAAATCTCAGCAGAAATAGTGAGAATAAACACGCCACTTGAAAACCATTATTCTGTTTATTATGTTACATCATCATTTCTTTACAGGGCCTATAAATGTCTAGTGGGACTGTGTGTGTGTGTGTGTGTGTGTGTGTGTTGGGTGGTCACGGGGGTATTCAAGAGTCTGACAAAAAATAAGAGACAAGTGGAGGGATAGGAGATTGAGTTGGGGTGGGGTGGGCTGGCATAATGAGTGACATATTGTGAAATCTTTACCTACAAAGCAGAGTCTTCTTGCATGCAAATGAGACTCACTCGATAAGGATCTGTTTGATGGGACACATGCGGAATATGAGGCAGTTAATTCCCTCATTAGTATTCCACAGAGCTGATTGGCAAAGACCAGAGAGAGCCAGCCGGAGAGCATGTCTGCAAAACCCAATATTGATTTGTTTAATGGTGTCAGGGAGTCAAAAATCACAAATCTCCTGTCAATTGTTTATGAGGCTGTTTAGCGGGCCAATAGATGCCCCTCGCTTAATTAATACCTCATTACTGAGATGTGATTATATGCTTGAACTGTTAATGGGGTCCCTGAATTTCAAAGACCACCATAAAAGGTGTTTTGACAAACAGAGCCGGGGAAAACACGATATCTGATGAGTCTCAGTGTGTTTGTTGATTTGGGACTCTTTGTTTGTTTTCTTCCTTTTTATGCTTCCATTATTCACAGGGCAGCCATGCTGGAAGGCTCAATATTTTCCTCTGCTTATGTTTGATTTAACTTCCTATCATTTGACAGCATAATGTTATTTAACTCATGTTAAAACTGGCTGTTCCATACATCAGGTAAATAAATGTAATAAACAGGAGGTTTAGAGAGACAAAAACTGTTCATGAAGATTACGTAAAAAATGTATTACATTTTGACAACATAGGAATGTGTGCATGCACGACACATATGTAAAGGCATAAACACCAGAATATACATATACCGATAAACATATTTTTTAAATTGTTATTGACAAAGAGGCCAATCCAAAAAAGCATTAAATGTCTTGTTACAAATGGAAGCAAAGCGAGGGGGCCAGTGTGCAGCTAGGCGAACACACATGGCTGATCTGAAGGGCTCTCTATTTAAAGGCCCATAAAGAGAGTGATAATGGCATAGGTTTATGAGGACTCAGCCCAGTGAGACAGGCTGTTACTGCCACGGTTGCTGTTGTTGTTATTCCCCACTGTTCCTCGATGGCCACTAAAGCGGAAAAATGGATCCCCACTTTGGGTTGAAATATGAAGCTAGGCTTATTCTCCCTCTCTTTCTCTTTTTGTGTGAAAGGCGCCCAGGCATTTGCCTGCATGGTTATGGAGTTAAATGCTCAGCTCCACGGCTGGGCATCTGCACGGTTCCCCCCTCCATTTCATTCCCCCTGACAGGATTAGCAGGTCTCCAGTGTTAGAAATACATTAAGTGGACCTTTGCAGTCACTTATTATGCCTGATTATGCAGCTGGAATGGGGAAGGTAGGCTCTGTTTGTAGTTAAATAACTTCTCAGATGCTTTTTTTTTTTACAGCAGCAATCTTCAAAGCATGAACGGGTCAGTGGCTCAGGCACAAAGCTGAGATTGATTTCCACCCTCCTACTCTTTGTTCCCGTGGTTTAAAGAGGACAGGTTCTACTAAATTAGTTTGCCGTGTTATTAATGGAATAGCCAATTAAACTCCCATACAGTGGTGTCATGGCAAAACAATGCAGCCGTACAGCCTTCCCACAGCAGTGGTTAGTACAGCAGGGTTAATGAAATGGTTAACTCATGCTGATGTATAGATAGGATTAGGCTCCATCTGGGCAGTGTGCCACAGAGTCCCAACAGCTGTCCATCCGCAGAGTGATGAATTCTAGGATCTTCTCAGGTCCGGGTGATACACAACGGCGCATCGACATCAGCCGAGACTGCAAACGTGCCGAATGTTGACTCCTCTTGTTTTGACAGCTGGGACAAAACAATCGGAGAGTTTTTGAGCTAAAACAAGTGGACAATTCAATGAGGTCTGAGAAAAGTTTCCATGAAATCAGCAGAGAAAGTGAGATTGATGGGGGGAGGGGAAAAAGAAACATCACCAGGAACGTGTACCAAACAGTGAGAGGATATGTGTGTGTGTGTGTGTGCGTGTGCATGAGGAAATTGGAAGTTGGATGTTTAGGTGGGTACAGAGGCTGGCTCACTGTCAGCTGCGTCAGTGCTCAGATTGTCCAAAATTAAAGAATATTCATTGTCGCTGCAACAATGAAACCCAATCCTGTGTTCTTCATACTTACTCAAGTTATTTTCTGTAACGCCAGCAACATTTCCAGTTTTGTTATTCATTCATTATCTCTGACAATGTAAATGACTCATCACATTTAAAATGACTCCCAAAGGTGAACAGACCCCTTGAGTGATGTGAATGAAATCATGGGCATTTATGTTACAGCCCAGTTCCCTTGGCCTGAAAAGCCCAGTTAGAGCACAAGGCAGAGCAGAGGGAAAATTAGTCTTCCTCGCTTGATGGCTGTTATACTTGGCCATTTCCTGACCCACTGTGACCCACATAAACTTCAATTTATGGCAATTATCCATGTCCATAAAGCTAAATTGATAGTACTTTTTATAATACTATTTATGCCCTCCAGAGATGCAGTGTATTTGTGCCAACATGACGGCTAAGAGAGGGCTTTAGAACAGCTGACATCCGTGATCCGTTATTTCTTGGAGGGGAGGTCGGGCACATGGGGCCTCCACACATCACACACCTCGGGCCATGACCACTCAGCAACGCCCTCCCCATCCCGGGCCCGGCCCTGTCACATCTGGCCCCGAAGAGCCGGGACGTTTTCTTTTCCCCTGTTCAAAATGCACCAGTGGTTCCCATTTAACACCTGTTCGCCCTAATTTCCATTCTCGGGGACGCTGTGGATTTCAAATCATTTATCACTTCCCAAAGTGCTTCCACATGTGCGCTGCCTTTCCCAGTGCGCGGGGTTCCTGCCTCCGGCCAACCTTTTCCAAATGTATTAAAATTCAGTTTGGTCCAAAGAAGTTCAGACACTGATGTTTCATTGTGGTGATGTCTGGTAATTATTAGTCTAAATTACGGCTCTGGCATGTGACTTGACAGGGTGGACTCCATGTTTAAAAGGAGAGATGGGGCGAGGAGGTAGGGCCAAGGTGGTCTGTCACGCTTTGTGCACTTTTATAACTGTGTTCCCCGACACTGGGGTGTCAGTCAGACTGAAACAGTTTCGCCACCGTGGAAACACTTGTGTGGTTAGGGACCTGAGAGGGTCCACTGGGGCCCAGTGTGGGGCAGCTGGGTGAAGGCTGTGTCAAAAGCACTCCACTGTGAGGGGAAGACTCCCACATCGAGTTCTGACGAACACTGAATACCAACAGCAGTCCAGTTGATATTCAAGGTCAGAGTTCATATTGTGAAACCAGGATTAGATCTCAAAGTGGAAAACCATTTGAATGAAAGTGAAATCAGATTATGTCTTGGGGCTCTTTGGTCAACAGTCCCCAAGCTTCAGCCACACACCAGCACTGTGTAATTGGCTTTGACAAAATGGGACGGGATACATGCAACCTACTTGGAGACTGTAATGTGATTACGTTGTGCATATTTCTTAAAAACACAGACATGTTGAAGTATCGACCTGGAACATACAGTGTGTTTTTCATTGTCAACTCAACACATTTAAAGTCTGGTAACGCATTCAGTTTAAGCTCAGACAAAAAGTTACCAAAAAAAGCACAAATAAAGAAAAAACTGCAGCCAACTAATTGTGTTGTCATCACATTAAATAATAACCCCAAATCATGGTTGGTAATGAGAACCTTATCATCACCACATTTTTCACATTCAAGGGCAAGTGCTCAGAAGTGGGAAAAAAAGTTATTTCCACAAACACACACACAAAAATGAAATATATTCAAATTTAATCTAATTAAAAAAGAAAATTGCAACATTTGTGTTTACAAAGTAAGTTTTTGACGCACTAAGCTCCATCTTCAAGTGGCAAATGTTTGAAACTGTACTGTAAGTGTGCTTAATTAAAGTGGGCTGTGAAAATGTGCACTAATCAGATATGGTTGGTAACAAAGTCCATGAAATTACTAATTAGAATTTCATTAAAAGGTACTGCTTTATCTTCTGAGGAAATCGTAACCTTTAAAACGCTTTCAGGAAGGCAGTGTGCCTCTTTAAACGGGCTAAAAGAGAGAAACGGCTGGCTTTTGATGTAATATCTCATTTAGGATTTGCGCTAAATTGGACCATTTAAACATGTCATTGTTTTGCACGTAATTTATCAGACTAATTAATGACAGTTATTGCCTGGGTTGGGTGGCTGACAGAACACCAGGCTCCTGCAGGAAGAGATCACAAAGACAGCTTGGATGAAAACACACCATTAGGAAGCATTTGCCGAGAATGAGAGCCGCACCTTTTTGATTTCCCTGTTCTGTTAGACTACTTCAGATGATTAACAATTGCATTTCAAAGTGTTAAATGCACATGCAGTAGTTTAATCCACGTGTGTAATTTACAGTTTTATTACAATGGTTTCCTATTTTAAAGCAGCGACAATTCCAGCTCACAGACATTTAATATCCTTCAAAGATTTATGCAACAAATACTACGTTTTGTATTCCATCCTGTTAAGTATTTTAAAGTTTGCATCCTGTGGGCAGTGTAGTGTGTCGCCCACGTGACTGGCTGCCTGATTGCTATTCCTCCCATCAGGATGGGCTGTGTTAATTGAAGGGATCGTATGTCAGCACTCAGGCCTGTTTATCTGAGGAACAGAGGCACTGGAAGAAAAGACAATCTGTTCCTCTACTAATGACTGCCTGATTTAAGCGCCACAGAGTTCACTCTTTTCTACATGCACACACATGAACAGAGAATATCAGGCAAACTGGCGAAATTTGGGCCGATATGTGTAGAAAGCTGATTAGTTGATAGTTCACTCCGGTAACACCCATGAGTCAGGGGTGAGTACGGGTGAAAAGTGAAAAGTAATACTGTAGGTTTCCCCTGTGTCATGTGTGTCTTGCCCTCTGCAAAGGTGCTGGCCTGCTGCAGATGTTGAAGAGGGAAAGCCGCTGGAGCAGAGAGGTGCATTATAGGTCCAAAACTGTCAGTCTAACTGGATGTAGGCAGCTTCAGTCTGACGTTACAGTCTAACAAAGCTCAAATGAAATCAGGAAACAGATAAAGCCCTATTAAAAACTGGGAAATCAATCAAATGCAAGGCTCCCATTAAGTTAACTGCCAGTGTGTGCAAAACAAGGCATGTCGGGAATGCAGCTGTTTAATTTACCCTGCAGGCTTCATAAACCTTTGCCTTTGAAATACCAACCATGGTGGCAACATTCTGTCCTACCGTCTACATGTGTACACATGTAACGTAGCACCAAATGTTTCTCATGCAACTCAACTTCTCCCAAGAAGAGCAACAGGACGCAAATGTGAAGGTTTTGAGAATGGAAAAGCTAAGAAAAACACACGTCTTTATTTCTTGACTTATGGAATAGCATTTCCGGAAATAATCATCAAATTGGCTCCTAAAATTAAAAGTCTAGAACACTGATGAAATTGATTTGCACAGGCACTTTAGTTGATTGTGGTTGATGCCTGAGGCCAACTGATGTCATTAGTTTGATTTGTGGCACACCCTGGTTCCTCAAGTGGAAGCTAATTTGCACCTTTGCACGGGTGACACTTAGGCATTGGCTTGTGAGTGTGTCAGTACCTGTAATTAAAGCAGATGGTCAAATAACCATCAGGACGGTTAACAAACTAGGGCCTCTATTTGGCTCTAATTCCCTGCCCATTTGCAGAGACGAGCTATGCCTTGGCCAATTCCCCCTGCACGTTGTTATAGAGGAGTTGTTTTTGCACTCGGTTTGGACCTTATTAAAGCTGTGGCTACAATTAAGGCCTCAGTAAATAGACAACACAGAGGATGTTTAGGCGACAGGCTCTGTGACATGCTAGATATGACCCTAAATGACTTGAAATGAAGCCTGTTAATACCAGACTGCCTAATCTCCACAGCACAGGTACTCACGTTTGAATGACCTTCAATCGGCTCCCAAAAAGAAAGGGTTATTTCCTCACTCATTTATTTTTTATCCTAAAAGCAAAGAAAGAAAGAGAAACAAATAAAAAGAACAAGTACACCATGGGAGGTCACTAAATTAAAGCTGTGACAGATCTGTAAGTTAGTGTGCGGTTGGGCTTATTTTTGAAAATAACCCAGTGAGATTCCTATTAGGCCATTTTCTCTAAACTAGTTCCAAATTTGTGTTCCTTCCCCCTTAAATTGTGAGATGTGTTTAAAAGCACCACACTGAGATATGTGCTAAATACCAGCTGAGCAAAAAACAAAAATCCCCATATCTGTCATTAAAAGGATCATAGAGTATAATCATAATTTTTACAATTGGAACACATGCTGTAATAGCGCATTCAGCAGTCCTGTGCAGTCACTATACTTTCTGACATGATACTACAGCACATAATGCAGCTTGTAATGATCTGTTTCCTGAAGGTGGAGGGTGTAAAACTGCCATGAGCTCCTCTGTGCCTTTCATAAAACGCTTTTCTCCTCTTTGGCAATCACAAGCCCAGACTGACTCACTGGGCCCCCGACAAGGAACTTAAGCAGGTTCACACCAGGAGGGGCAGTAGTACAGCAGCCATCTGGTTAGGAGAACAAAGACCAGTCAAATATAGTGCACACCTACACACGACTTACAGTACAAACCTGTGTTCTTTAACTTACTCATTCATTTGGGTGAGGTATCACACTTGGGCTTGATCTGTATTATAAGCTTCCTGGCATTATTCATTTTTTCTACCTGACTGGTTTCTCATCATTCTCCCATCAAGTCGGCGTAACGTAGTTTAGCCCAGGCTTCTGTATCAGGCCTTAACATGACCCTTCCTCCCCACAATCCACTGTGAACAGCCAGGAATACATGATACCCATATCTTTTAGCAGCGTGAGATTAAAGAAGCTAAATAAACATAATCAACACAGGCGATAATGCTGCTGTCCACTGCCTTATCTAAAAATACTCTTGTGAGACGTCATCATCTTGCTACTCAGATTGGTGGAGGTACTGAAGTTCTTTCTTAATGATACGGCAAACGGAGGCAGGGAGGGAGTGTGTGTGTGGTGGTGGTGGAGGTAGAGCAGGAGGAGAGAAAGAGAGGGTAAAAAAAACATTAATTATTAGCCCCAGTGGGATCTCTTATATTCTGTCTAGCCTGGACAACACCAATTAATACAGCAATTATTATCCTGGCCCGTAGCACAGGGTTGACTAAGCTGGCTTGCCTTCTGACGATTATGGCGTGAGGGGAGGCAGCAGAAGAGAGGCATGCTGGAGCGAGATTATTCATCTCACACTAAATCCCTGCTTTTATGATGCATGGGTGATGGGGGAGATAGCCAAAAGAGCCAAAGAGTAATTTAGTCTGCACATTTCAACTCAGCGTTACTGCAACACAATCTGCCTATAGATTAATTTCTGTTGGGTGTCATCTTTAGGAGTGTAGGGGAGCCTCCAGTTCGATAAAGAATGAACCGTGCAGACGTTTTCTCATATTCCGCCCTCCTCCGGAGTAACAAGCAGGCCTAAAGCTGTACTTTAAGTCTGAGACCCTCTAGATCCCGTGTGACAGGTGCACAGTTCACAGTACTACTCTTCTCCTTATACCCGCGAGGTCTTATTCCAGGCTGTGACCCAGCCCTGCACTGCATTCATTTCTTAAGCATTGTCTTCTCCCCTCCCCTCTCTTGGCCCTGATTCCTAAGCAGTGGACGCAGATGTAAGCAATAGCTCCACCTAGTTTCGGCAGCGCTGCTCTTGCCCATGCACTCCTTTTGAGAGCAGCACAGGCGACTGAATGGGGCTCGGATGAGAGAAGATCTGCCGTTTCAAATAAAATACTGCTCCCATATTATCCCCTACTCCAGTCAAATTATCCACTGTGCTCTATTCTTCCTCATCATCTTTTTCGACAGGAGAGCTCTCTGTCTCTCTTGTTCTATTTTTGCGCCTTCCTGTCCTCGTCCCGCTCTCCTGCAGTGACAGCCCTCGCAGGAGCGTCTTAAGCACATATGCCCCCTTTTCCCCACAGCCACTGTAAAATCTGTGCTGACAGCCAATGAAAACAACACGGATGCTTGCATGTTATCTTGACATGGCCATGTTAAGCTTCGCTCTCATGATGCTAAATGGTCGTCATAAACCTTTTAAGATCTGCGCGGCCTAATATGGACTTTTATAAAAACATTATGCTGTGTAATATGTTTAGGCTCAGCGAGGACATACAGTAGGCAGCCACCGCTCACTGTCACAGAGCTCAAAAGTCAGGCACTTTATCACAACAATGTGTACGCTGCATTCAAAAAGAAGCAGCAAGGTGTTCACATAGATGCACATTATATCCCCTGAATGCACCATTTTTCATGTTACAGCAGATTTTAATTTGAAAGAATTCTATATATTTAAAATAATAGTGTTGACGTGGATTTTTTTATGTTCCAAAATAATGCGCTACTGTCTCCTGCTCTCTAATCTATCTGAGCTTTTCTATGGCATCAATTGACAAAACAATTACAGTCTGCAGGATCTAGTCTAACAAGCCCTTGGAGTACTAAGAATGATTAGATGGCGGGTATTACATGAGGAACCCATCTTTGGATTAGTGATGAACACAATAAATTCTGAAATAAGTGGAGGAATATGTACATCCCTTTCATGGAAGACGCTTAGGTGATTGCTGCCACGAGAGGATTTGTCAGCATAACACAGGATCTCAAACAATAATGTGTGTGTGATAGGACACCATGGAACACATTCATAGCCCAATTCACTGCCTGTTGTGTAAATGGATTTCTCCTCCATGAAACCAAGCGAAGGGCCAGGAAAGATTCTGCTCGGTTTCATCATCACTGAGTTGAATACATTAAACCATCCTCACCACCATCATCATCATCAAAAAGAGAAAGCAGCATTTCATTTCTGTTGCCTCCAACAGATCACAGGTTTTAGTGAGTAATTGGCACATGCTGCATGTTCTTTCCAGCAGGACCGTCATTTATTTACAGGGGTGTTGTGTTGCGCCTCAGTACAGAAAACCAGCCAGGCCTCTAAGAGGAGGCGCTGTCATTGTCACTGTGAGGTGTAGGATAACAGCTCTTGAGCAGGTTGTAATTAGAGTGGCTGAGGTGTAATGAGGGTGCAAGATTCCTGCTCCTGCAGCCGGTGCCAAACTGGACCGGGGTGCCGATGGCACACCGCTGAGAGGCATCCCAGCCAGAGCAGGGCTGCATCCTCGCTGTCTCTACCTGTGACTTGGAGCAGCTCAGTGGACACCTGACAGAAGGCTGCAGCATGTTAGAGGGGGCTTGGATTCAAGTTGCTGAATAGTTTCTCAGCTGAACTGGGGAGGTTCCCAACAGGTGGTAATGATAAGGATAATAATGAGGAATAATAAGAGAGTTATTAAAGTGATTCTCAAGCAGTGAAGAGAGGTAGAGTTTTGGCTCAAAAGCTGTGCAAGACGTGAAAGAATTTGTGTTTTACTGATTGACTCATAGATGAAAATGTTTGTTCATCCTGTTGCTTGAAAACACAACATTTTCTGGCTAACTCCTCTTTTCCTTTGGTCATATTTTAACTTGTTCACACGATGTGAAGATGTGTACAGTACAACTCCCAACACACACATACAACACACATACATTCTTACACACACACACCTCTTTTTGCACTCTTGGCAAAATGAAAACTTCTGTCAGAGTCAGATTGAAATTTATATCAGTTTGTCAGGCACAAGCCAAAAATGATCTTACTGCACATTATTTTGATAAGTTTGGTGCCAGAGATAGAGGAGAAATGGAGGAAAGTACCCCACACTCCACACACCAGATAAGTGCAGAAGCCAAGATTCCTCTCACTGCTCCATCAGTAAAACCTGACCCTAAAAAAATGGTAGAGAAGGGTCTTTGCATAATATTCCACCTCAACTATACTTACTAAACTGCACACAATCTTTACAGGGAAGAAAAACAGCATCAATCACTCGCAAAATGTTCAAAAGCAATACAGCTACATTAATATGTGTGTGTGTGTGTGTGTGTGTGTGCCTGCTTGTATCACTAACTGTGATGTGCCAGGAGTTCGTCAAAGTACAAATTGCTACTACCGTACGTGATTGAACTTTTAAAATGGTTTGTGAGCAGTTCTCTATCTGACACTTTGGAGACAACACAGCTGAGGAATCGTAATGAGACGAGGGGTGAAAAAGTGTTATGTCAATAAATTGTTGACATATCATTTTCTTCCCTTGTTTATTTATTTTCTTAATGAAGAGAAAGCCTTTATCTGTGGCTGAACCACCACCATGAAATTCTTTTCTTGGCTGTGTGTGGAGTCAACCACAGTGTAACACAGTTACACCATGTCACTGCAGCACAGAGCATTGCGACTCATTACCGCTCTGCTAAAGAACATAACCACAATAAAACCACCCCTTTCCAGCAGAGCAGGCGGCGGGGGCAGCCACTGTATTTGTGTCCCGGCCCAAGGGTGAAAGGAGTGGGCGAGCTGTGGTTACGTTGGCCGGGTCAAGTCCGGGTTGACTTTTAGTGTACTCCAATGTTGTACAATATGAAATACTGTTAGAATGAAAATGATGATAGTTCAGGTTTATAACATATTTATTCCTTATTGTACTTTTACGGGGTGAGACCCTTTTTTTTTTTTAAATAGCTCATTATATTCATGGAAAGAGCTAGAACAGCATCTGTCTGGAGTAAACTGCAGCTGAGGAGTCTGGCATGCGGTGAGCCAGTCAGCGATTTCCCGATGTCCTGTCGGGCTAGTGGGAGCAGACCCCCACAGGCCATGAACTCCATAATGTAGGCCATCACAGCAGCTAGCCCGTGTAAGTCTGACTTCTGAGGGGCTTCCAAAATACCATAACAGTGCTTCCATTTCCCCACCACTCGCCAGGCAGCCACAAGAATGTCAATACGAATGAAAGAATGTCACGGGAAAATGTCGAGAGGATTAATCAACACCTGTACTCCTTGGATATGAATTTACAAATGGCTCTAGACTAGAGACAGTACAAACTAAGCAAAGCAAGACCCCCAAATGCATCAGTCTTTGCATTCATCATATTGTGAGTTTGTGTTAAAGCAAAAAAAAAAAAAAAATGTATTTGTTGTTTGTCTTAAAACATTTTCTAAGTGACACACATGTTAGATGTGAGCAGTGTGTAATGTAAAGGAGTCTGGGAAAGGTCTGTCCTGGGTTGGAGCACTGTGACTGTGACTTTTCTCAAAGCCAAGTTGTTTATAATTAATTATTGTTTCTAATAAAATAATAATAATGTGTACATATCCGTGTTGCAGAAGTATTCAGATCCTTTACTTAAGTAAAATTCCACAGTGTAAGACACATTTATTACAGGTCAAAGTCCTGCATTCAAAATGTTACCATCAATAAAAATGTACTTAAAGTATCAAAAGTGAATACAACGATAATGTCGAATGATGAGATCATTATTGTTGATGTTGATTTCATGTTTCATCTGGTCAAGAAGGAGCTCATTTTAACTGCTTCTTATTTTATAAACTGAATATATCTTTTTATGTTAAAGTAACTAGTAACTAGATAAAAAAAATAGCATAACATGGAAATACTCAAATCTGTACTTACATACAGTACAGGAGTACATGAACTTTGTTACGATGCAACACTGCAAATGAGTACAACATTAACAAAATCATAATATTTTGTCTTTCAATACAACCCTATGGAATAATGATATCAAGCCAACATTATTATAAATTATTTATTATTACTACATTATTTATTAAAAGCAAATACTTATATACATCTCTCAGAAAAACAAGTGTTAAACAAGTGAAAATCTATAATACTAAAAGGTTTATCTTGCCTTTACTATGACATTTAATGTGAGTTATATCCAGGGTTCCCACAGAATTTTAAAAAAGTAAAATTCAAGCACTTTCAAGGTAACTAATCCAAAGATTTCCAGACCCTCAAAGCCTTTATCATCACATCTCAATTGTTACTATAGATGCCAGGACATAACAAAAAAATATGACAAAGGGATCGTTTCATTTGAATTATTTAAAGAGTTTTGGTTTACATGAGTGATCGTGTAGATGACCAAACACCAGATTGTGTTGAAAATCATGCATTTTTCAAGAAGTATATTTAAATTCAAGCATATTCTTAACCTTGAAAACATATCAGTTCAAATGAAGCATTTTCCAAACTTTCAAGACTTTGCCTGAACTCTGTATATCTAATCAATTCACAACATGCTAGTGATTTGAATTTAAATGTCATTTTCTCTAAATCATAGCAGCTGTTGCTCTCTTCTTCATGTACACCTTCAGCAGGAATCTGTCTTGTGCAGTCTCTTCCAAATGTCTGCACCCAAACACATGTAAGAATATAGCTATCACAAATGTGCTTATCAGTGCTTACACCTATTACATTCACACTTATTATAATGAACAAATTACACTGCATTAGTGCAGCAGACGCGCTTTGTGACCCAACGCTGAATAATATACAGCTATGTTGTCTGTGCTGATATGCAGAGAGCAGATGATGTTATGGGGTGATAATGACCGAGTCGGGGTAATTGCTCTGCCGGTAGGAGACCTGTAATCACTGCACTGTGATTATGTAATGGACCTTGCTGATATTGAACAGGTGAGCCGAGAGCGAGCTGATTCATTTGGAGCATCCACAACAGGGACTTCATTTACATGCATGCAAAAATCACGATTACACTGCTATTAACACAATAACGGAAATACAACAGGGCCCACGTAAACACCATACTGATTATGTCTGTACTATTATGCAAGTAATGTGAGTACACAGTAATGTATGTAGACTATGGTGTTGTTTATTACTATTATTAGATATCATTAGGTTAGATGTATTTACCTTAATCACATTTGTTAAAGTCTCATCAAGCTGTGTTTAATATGTTCAGTTAGTGATGAAGCGTAAGTTACTTAATTAGGATGGCTCACTCAAGGTTCACTCAAATATCTGTGTCTTTTATTGGGTCTTGTTAAGCTTAATAACAACATTGTCTTAGTCAGGCAATTATTAATCAATACAGTATTGTTTGAATGTCAACAAAACCACAGCAAGGCTTATCCAACTTAAGGATAAGGCTGGTTATATGGTTGATTTTCTATATTTTTGATACACAAACCCTGTAGTTTATTACTACATCTGACATTCTGTTGCTGTAAATTCTCAATAAAACAGCAAATGTGTATTAATCCGCATCTGAAAATAGTCCCCAACAACTGAACTATTTACTCCTGTTTCAGTTAAGTTAGTTAAAAATCACAGTGCCCAGCTGTTTCAGAAAAGGTCTGACATTTAAAAAAAAGATACTATACATTTGTTACTTATTTTTAAAGACTTCTTTGGAGATTTATATTCATGTAGAGATTTCAATCTCCCCTCAAACTCCTCAAACACTCCAGCTACATCACTTGCACCCAATTACCTTTTCACCTGTGTGTCAGATGAAGGTCAGAGTGGTGAGAACGTTGAGCAGAGCTCGACCGCCCTCACACTGGCAGACACTGGGCCTGTCTCACCCTTCACTGCTCGGACACTATCTGTCTCCCTAAACAGGATTCCCAAGCAAGGTGCAGCACACTGCTGTCACTGCCCACCTCTTCATTGCTTGCACCTGCTAAAACATTTGAGGTATTTGAGCAGCAGGGCAACACATTTGCTTTTCATTTAACCTGCCTTTGGAGACCTTTGAAGTACATAATAGCAGAGCAGCATAGGTCCCCCTCCCACCTTCCTTAATCATTTACCTAGAAAGGCAAATTCTCTGCAGCTAACCCGTCAAGCGGAAAACGAGTTTGGCCCGCTATTTCTCTCTCTCTCCCTGTTTTTCCCTCCCACCTTTCTTCCCTTGCTCTCTCTCTCTCTCTCTCTCTCTCTCTCTCTCTCTCTCTCTGTCACTCCCTCCCCTTCCCATTGTGAAACCCTCATGCAGTTGCTCACTGACTCTACTGTATGTGAATGAGGAGGCATGGAGCCAATTGTTGGCCACGTCTGGGTGTGAAAGGTTTCAAGAGATGGTGTGGCTGGCAGCCCATTGATACAACATGGCTAATTATCTTTTGCGTCCAATCATGAAGAAATTTATTGGCATAGGGAATATAGCCTTTGCATTTTGGGCAAGATAATGACTTGTGTGCTTCAACACGGAACATGAAACAGATCTGTTTATAAATTTTAGTTGGGAATGGAGCCAAATATAGGCCTAAATGTTTAATCGTCCTCATATCATAGCATATGCTTTATTTTTGCTTGTGAATATCCTTATTAGACAGATGGGACTGTCTGTGTGTGTGTGTCCAAGAGAGAGTGAAGAGAAGCAATTAGAGAAATGCTCCCAAACTGTAATTTGATTATTATGTATTAGATAAATCTATTGTTCTTTTTATTTATTATCAGAGTTCTGGGAATTTTGGGGGAGATATAATATAATAGCAATTTGTTTTACATTATACTTTAATCGGAACCACTGAGATAAATTTCTGGTTCAGAAGCAACAACCAAATATATATTGAACAAAAAGCTGTGAAGAAATGCTCCACAGTGGAGGCTTTAGTGGATGAACCCCTGGCAGTCACACACTAACTACCCTCACCTGTGAATGCTCACCTGGACCTGGAAACTTTTAACATACATTATTAAACACATTAAAGACACAGCCAAGAATCGGAAGATGGGAAATGTGATTAGGAAATGCCACAGGGCAATTTGCCCCACCAGCTAAGGCTATTTGTACATTGCAATCCCTGTGAGTGTGTGCAATAACAACAGCAGAGTGAGGATGTTCCTGTTACAGACAGCTGGGGTTACAGATGCAGGTTTGCATCCTGTTTGCAGCAATACACAAACAAAGTGCCCAGCGGTCTTGAATTTCTGCTACACTGTCCAGCAAATAAAGGAGTCTGCTGGCGTAATGTACTTTATGTCACTTGAACAATACGGCTTGGAGTCATAGAGTCACGTACAGTACATAGGGTGCGTATTTTGTGAATCAAGGTGAAGGGCGCAAAGTGCATTGTGCAAAGTGCTGTGAGTGTGTGGGGCATCCAAAGTACCCATGGAAGAATCTCTTATGATAGTTTGGTGGGTGTGTTAGGGATAAAAAAAAAGCTGGCCAATCAGCGCACTCCTCACTATGACACCCTGAAAAGTTTGGGGGAGAGGAGAGACATGTGGTCACAACAGATGATATCTCTTTTTTCACATATCTGGACATATTGAAAGTCTGCATGTCACGTATTGTTCTGTGAGTTATGACATGCACTTTATTAGGAATCACAATCATCCACTCAACAATACATAACATCGTTATACAGTTAAACAAACATTTTGTCAAATGTTTTGCAGGTTTTCTTTTTTTATTTACAGTAGATAATTATAAAAGTTGCATTCAATTAGAAACCATGCAACCATGCAGTAGTAACAAACAATGTAGATTAAAGTCACTAACGTACAGGTGCACTCAGATAAGGTTGTCCGACTAAGCAGGAAGCCAACAGCACAAAACGTGATCACACTGCTTGCAACCTTTTGTCAAGGAGGGGCGTCCACGCATTATTAAATAATTGAATTAACACACAAATATAAAATACAATATGATGATGTTTACAATAAACCCTAAAAAAATTGGTAGAACAGTAAGGAACCTTTTTGAGGGCTCCAGTAACAATTTTGTTAAGCTTTGCGATGCAAGAAGCCTATAATGCTTTCAACAACACCAAGATCATGTATAATAGCTGCCAAATGATTGTCAGGCAGAGTGTTCTCATACTTCACACACAAAAGCAAAATTATGACATGAAGGTTGTGGGCTCTATTTGGTCAATCACTTTCCAAGCTGTGGATATATGCACGCTTTCTGTTTTTCCTCAACACCTAATATTGATGTGAGCAAGCAGGCAAAATCTGCCCTCAAGAGCTTTACCATGGGACATTCATTCAGACAGATTTGCATTGCATAAGTGTGTTTTTTTCTCGACAGACATTAGACTATTCTCAAAAATGTTGAAAATGCTAAAAAGCTGTTTAAAACACAGCCAAGCCTCCAAAGTTGTTTTACAGCTTAAAGAGCACACACTACAAATGATCACAGAAAACAGAATGAGGAAAATACTTGAATTTTATACTTGGCAAGTATAAAATCCAGAGCTCATCACTCTTGATGAAAAAACAACTTATCTAGTGAGCTTTTCTCTATATGTCTTCTTTGGTGGTTGCAACGTCAAAGGAGATGCAGGCTGTGCTGAAATCAGTAGCAGCTCTCTTTGTTACTCGTTAGAGGCCTTCTGAGCCATCAAGGCATATTTGCTGCATCACTCCATTGTTCAAGACTCAAATCCACATTTAAATCCTCTCACTTTTGTCTTCTTCCAAGTCACATGGCGGCCTCCCACTCTGAAAACTCTGTTAGAAACCAGCCACACAGACTACAAGCAACTACAGTTATCACAAATGTAAAATGACATAACTGTTCAAAGCTAAATGTAAAGTGATCCTAAATTTAAGTAGTTTACAAATTGTAACAATCTTTCTAACCAAAATACTTCTCTGAAACATCGATTAAAACGAATGAGTTAAATAAACATTACTGGGTTGTAGCAGGGTTTTTGTACACATCACTGAATATCAGCACACTCTGTCCTTCTGGTTCTATCAGTGTCAGTCACATCTCCTCACTTGCATTTTACTTGGGCCCTTGAGTGGTTCTCTTTAATGCTCAGTTAAACACAATCACCGTATGAAAGGACCACCTTCGCCACTTGGCTCTTTTCTCCGGGAGAAAACCAGGCTGAGGCTCAAACTTTTGACCCTGCTAACAAAAATTGTTATGGCCCCTTACAAATGAATCTAATATGAATGCCTACTTAACACATCTCCTTTCCTCATACCATAGCTCCTGGTTCATTTGGGTATTTTTGCAGGGTATAGCTAACTTGGTAGCCATGCTTCCCGCCATTACATTTGATGTACAAAAGCATGAATTCTAGAATAGGGGAGAGGTGACATGACGAAAAGGTTTTGACTCACCAATAAACTAAAAACGAAAAATGACTGGACACTAGTCTCACTAGCATCCTCAATCTGCATCTAGAGTTTTTTATTGAACTGGATAGTTGTCAATTAAAGACCACTTCAATGAGAGAAAGATTTTTCCTCTTTGCTATTTGTTTGTGTTCATACACATGACTCCCTCTCTCTCTGTTATGTCAACCAGAACCAAAGGGCTTGTTAAAAAAGGCCACTCTTCATGTTATCTACAAATCCCAAATAACAGGGAAGGGTTAAAAAAAAGATGAAAAAGGGACACGGGGCTTAAAATCAAATAAATCACACCTGGATCCTTGGTAAAAAAAAAACTGGCAGAGCACTTCTTATATTACACTCAAATTACTCCATTTGTTCCCTAAAATATTTTAATCCCGACTGACCTCAAACTTCCCATGAACCAGGGCCTGAACAAAAGGCCGCCCACTGTCCTTGCAGTAAATCTGTTGTCTCCCTTCTGGGCCCTCAACAGGGGATCATAGATCAGCACTGCTCTGCAGCTTGCTTCAATTTACTCAATTAACTCTGGTAAAGCACTTGTAAGTTCTGCAGATGTTGGTTTATTATCGAGGCCTAAAATGTACAAGTGGGTTCAGGAGCCCGGGGTTGTGGCAAGGTTCACAAGGTGGGGGTGGGGGTGGGGGGCAAACTTATTCCAAGCCTTGGTTTTAGTAAAGAACATAGATTATGATAAGTAAGGGTGTATGTGCATCTGCAAAGCTTGATGGGACTGTTACAACCTGCATACTCAGTTGTGTCTGCTGTTTAAAAGATCTTAAAGCAGTCGCTTTACACAGAGACAATTTAAGTCTTTACATTCAGATATTCAAAATAGGCTATTAACAGGTTTAATTGAGTCTTTGGAATCACAGAGAAGTCCACTAAAGATGAACGCATAACATGTCAATTATTTTCGCTGCTGCGACTGTTAGACTTCCAACCAGCCTCTCTGAATAAAGTTCTCTGAAGATCTTAGCCACATGAAATGACTCAGTTCCTTAGCCTGAATCATTTGCAGATGACAAACCTCAAGTGCCTAGCCGTAAATCATGGTCACAATATTATTGCAATGCTTAGTTATCTCAGAAATGGCCTCGCACCTAAATAATTTGTACAAATGTTTTACATATTTATCTCCTTCCATTTATCAGTATATCTCTGATTTGCTAAAACATAAAACTCAACTATTTTATCTACCGCTAACCTCATTCGGATAAATCAAACTAAAACTGACATGAGGAATGTAAAGTATACAGTAAGGAGGATGCTAATATTAACCAGGTGTGGTTACCATCACGATAAAACATTCTGCCGACACCATCCGTTTATGCCCATATATTTCCTTGCTTGGCCAACTACATTTCAATTAGGATCGGCAACACAGGATGACATTCATAGAGCTTTAAAATAAGGTTTTGACAAATGATTTTCCTCTGTCAAGCTAATATGCTAACTGCAGGCTAATACGCTAGCTGCAAGCTTGGCCCTATTGGGGGCTTATCTTTGTGAACTGATGAGTCACAGGCTCTGCACCACTTTAACGACTTGCCAGTTGATTTTAATGTGAAAAGTATTGCTTGTACACAGGTTCATCTTCAGCCACACCACATATTTCTAATAACCTCACTCCTCTCAAACACATCAAACCTTAACATCGGCAGGGTTATTGCTCTCAGTAGGCTTAACTTTTTCTTTCAAGATGAAGCGTTTTATCAACTTGGCAAAGCTGATAAAGGAATCCTTAGCTGATGATTGATTTAGCTGAAAATCTCTGAACAAAGACTGTTTTGACAGTATGCGGTTGTTTAAGAGCAATGTCAACATTTTTACATCACAACTTTGACTCGACAAAAAATTGTGATGCATAATCTGACTAAAAACTTTTGCAAATGATGCTGTGATTACATGGATAACAAGCAAACTGTTGTTAATTCTGACAGCCCTCTCGTGCTCTATTATTGAAATTCTTTTTTTTTAATTTTTTTACAAAGCATTTTAGGATTGTATTTCTCAGAATATGTGGTGACAGACACTGATACAAGTCAGTAGTGCTGCTCATTCAGCCACAGCTTGCTATACTCTCACATCACATGCACTTTATATCACTGGTGCCTATTACTCGTCATACATTACCAATTTAATTAGAATATGCAACCTATATTTCTTGCCTACCGATATGCCTTGTTAAGGCTCTTTATTTAGATTTTTTAAAATAGTTTTTTGTTCAGATTTTCATAAAAAAACTGATTGTTTTTGCAAAGAAAAAAGCTTGATTTATACACCAGTTTACACCTTTATTTACAGTATTATTATAATAAAAAAAAGATACACAGCAAGTGATATCCAACAAGACTTTAAATACACAGTAACAAAGAAATAAAATGAATACAAATCTAGTTTAAATGAATGCTGTATAAGCTATTTCAGTGAACTGTGTGATATTTTATTAGGATGTAGCTCCTGCAAAACAAGAGGTTACAGCTCAAGAGCATTTACTGTAAAACAGATTAGCGCTATGCAAATACAAACTATGGCACACAAGGCATCATGAAAGAGATGAGTCTTACTGTCGACATTTCCCCCATTTAAAAGATGAAAAGTAAGACAAAGTCTTTTGGGAGGTTATACGAAGGAATTCCCCACTAATGATATTCCCTGTGGGCAGAACGTAATTTATTCAAGTTAATGCGTCTTATTTTCCGTTCAAGGTGTATTCCACGGAATTACCAAACAAATTTAATTGTTAATCCATCTGCTTTGAAACAACCAAGATCTTGTTCAATAAGCTCTGAGTCAGCTTGATCCAATTATGCTACAACGGAGACATTTGTAATCATTTGCCATCACACCATCCCTGCAACCTACACAGATACAAGCACAAAACCGGATTACGCTATTTGGGAGAAAGCATGAAACTTGTGCGTGGTGAGCACCAGAGTAATACAAAATGTTTGAAATGTAGTAGTGACCCCAGAGAGTTTGAGGTCAAGGGTCTCAGGGTAAGAATTGTAAATGACATGTTCACCCTAGGGCTTCTTCTAATAACTTTTCGAGGCGAGGATGAGGCCCGCTCATTTCTCCACTGTCTTCATTGACAAGTCTTTGGGGAGTGATGTGCAAGTATGGAAGTGTAATGAACTTGTTTTCCTTCTCTAAACCCCCTCGCTGTCTCCTAAATCACTTGTGCAGCACATGAGCCACCTTCCTCTCTCCCGCAGCTGCACTTGCTCTGAAGCTCTGAAAGTGGTGTTGATTATAAGCAGATACAGGCCTTCAGTCCGGTCCGGAATTATTAACCATGTGGAGTTTCTTCTTTAATTGTATATGCTATAAATGCTTATATGTTATATTATAAGCTCACAATATTAATGACGACAGAATCTGTCCATCCTTTTATTTCTTACTGCTCAATACATAACAGACGTAGTTTGTCATAAACTATTTTCTTTCAAGTGTTGTAAACCTTGATGTTGTTTGACAGAAGAGACAACTGTATCTGTACATGTCTGTGTATTTCTATTAAAAATATTGTTTATACACACTATTATATAATATGATATATAATTGTGGCATCACTCTGGGTTTAATTCTTGTTATAGTAAATAATTTTTGGTTTCCAAGTCCAACGTTTCGATGAGGCTGACACATATACCGTACATTACTTTCAGTTTAACTTAGTAGTAGAAGTAGTGAAGAGTATGGAGAGTAAATTAAGCACCAAGTTCTTCTTGTTTCCATTTTGATTTCAGTGCAATGGGTGATTAAAAAACAAAACAAGATGCCATTTTGCTGCAGCGCTATTTCTTGTTCCAGTTTTAGCATTCTTTCAGCAAGTCGATCCAATTATGGAAGTCAAGTTTATTTGGTCTAGTTTATTCTATGTTCTTTTTCTTTTTTTTCTAAATTACAACATTGGAAATAAAAAGAAAAATTCTCCAATGTTCAGAAATTACTTACTAGAAAAAAGCACAATGGTGTTATAAATGATAAGTGATTACCAAACACCTCAGCAAGGCCTATGAAACATGTGAGATTGCCGTGTCCCTGTGATACCCCGCACAGGGTGAAGCTGCAGGTTAGACCCGGGTCTGCTCCTGGTTAGCTGAGCAGATCTTAATCTTGTGGGTGGACTGAGCCCTGCATCTGTGGTATTCAAAGAGGATTGATGAGCAGCATTCCTTGATTTTTACCCCTGCCCTTCAGCGTGCCCCTCTTGTGATGTAATGACATTATCAATTAGCCCCCATTAATTTAGGAAAAACAAATAAGCACCTCAGTACACCTCCCTTCAAGCATGTGGTTCTGATTTCCTGAATGTTAGTCAGTGGCCGCTGTTTAGTTAATCTTTTGGCCAAGGTGGTGTGGCCAAGAGAGGTCATGCCTTTCTCCTCCCTTCAACTTGTTTCCTCCCTGCCCTCTGAAGGATGTCTTCAAGCTTGTGGCACACTGTTAACTGTTAACTGTCCTAAATCTGTCTTGCTTCCTCTGCAGTTGTCTATAAGCCACAATGATGTTAACATTTAACAGTTACTGAGATTTTTGAATGTGTATCTAGACAAGACCAGAAGCAATATAATATTTAGACAAATTTGAGTTTAGTTATAAAGTGCAATAATTTGTCGAGGCCAGAGCTTCCCAGAATACAGAAATATTCTTAACCGATAATCTAATTGGTCGAGTTAGGTTTAAACCTCAGTGGGTGGGACCAAAAGCCCACAGCTTTAATGTTGGTTGTCGTATTTACAATTCTAAACAATAATATGACATTACAAGTGTCACCATTTCTATTTTGGAATAAGAGCTATGGATTTAATGTGGCTCTAGTTTGGAATCACTCTTGCTGAAGTGCAGCACATGAATAATCTGTTATGGCCAACCCGATCTTGGATGTCATGAGACTCCTCTGAATAATTCTCTGTAAGATTTCACATGCAAGCCTGAGACCTATTACCTATAATAGTGTCAGCCAACACAGGCACATATCCACATATACACTGTTCAGGGTCTTGGAGAGTCAGCTCAAGGCAGATAGCTATGAGTTGGCAACTTAAACCTGATAGTCCAGCCAGCAAACTTTAATAAATTAGTATGGAACGATGTTGTTTCTTTACGTAGTGGTAATAAAAGAACTCCCAGAATGCTCTATAAATTAAAGCCTATTGTGCTATCTGGTGAAATCAACGGATAATGGTCTCTGCAGATAGCTACAGTCAGAGCCAGACTCATATACACACACAAAAAATAAAAACAAACATTTTAAGGACACATGAGCCTACACCAAACAATATCAATACGCATAATATGGATTTTATGTTATTTACAAGGAATTAAAGCTAAGTGAAGACACATCAAAATGAGCCTGGGGAAAAGTTGACAACCTCCACTGTGAGCCCCTGCGTCCCAGAGGAGCAGTTCATACATAATACTCGACCCCTCCAGGAAATTCACTTTTATATATTGATAATGAGGTTAAGACTGACTCTCATTGATTAGACCACGTCGGACTGCTCGTCTTTATTGTGAAGATGCAGAGAGGGAAAAGGAAAGATTCAGATAATGCCGTTATGCCTGCTGCTGAATAAACATAAAAATACATAATATATAACAGTCATAATGATTGGGTTTCTCTGATTGTGATCACTGAAGACAAACTGAAATGTTTGTAGGTGTCTACATTTTTTTTTACTATGCACAATGTAATTCTATGTTGAATGTATATCTACACTAATACAATCAAACATGTCTAGTGAGCACCTAACTTAATTAGTGATGGGTGGTTAAGGCTGAACCCTAAGATGATTCAAAAGACTTACTGAGGGTCAGTATCAAATGCTACACCACCTGCTACTGGGTCAGTGAATCTGGATTAGTTATAGGGGTCTGTTCTCTTTTCATTCAGTAAGTCTTGTGTCTGAATGGCGTCACGCTGCCTTTACCCAGGCCACATTGACACTTCTCTGTGCCACTTCAATACCCACAGTTCATTTGTTAACGGGGACAGATTTTATTGTTTCTGAGGACCACTTTTCGAAAGGGGTGACATGCTTGACACGCCGTGATTCAACTTGAACTTGAACTTATCATTCCAAAACCATCGGGGGATGGAAAATGGTTAAAGAGTTTATCTGCTTGCAGATTAAACGAAACAGCAATGATTTTAGTTATGACAAAATCTTAATCTAGACTCTGTGTTTTCTTGATAGCGCAGCACGTGTTGGCTGTGTGAT
Organism: Nannoperca obscura; assembly: GCA_036024295.1. Taxonomy (NCBI): domain Eukaryota; kingdom Metazoa; phylum Chordata; class Actinopteri; order Centrarchiformes; family Percichthyidae; genus Nannoperca; species Nannoperca obscura. Next base: position 62,391 of record JAVQJL010013034.1, read on the forward strand.
TGCTTCCCCTGCCTATCCTATTTACTTTAGACTGAAGGGAACAAATCTCCAGCTTGTCCTCCTGGTTGCCACACAGTAATTCCTGAAGAGAAATCAAGGACCTTGAAGCGTGTTAATGCTCACATATTGAAGTCTTACAGCATGGTTAAGATACAGTACCTTTGAGGGAGCACAGATAAGAAGGTGTGGACAGTGATGCGAAGTTTCTGTGCAGCATGTTTGTGTAATATTGCATCTAAACACTTGTGGTGGTGTGACTCATCTCTGAACTTTGCACTTGACTTGTGCTTAGCCAATCAGCAATGTACATATTTATCCCTGAATCACGTCTGGATTAGGAGCTTTCTAGAGAGCACTTTAAAGGAGATTTCTGCTTTTGGATGTTTCCTTTTAAAAAAGCAGCTGAATAATATTTTCCAGAGCAGATAACCTTGTGAAGTTATTCATGTCTGTTGTGTGCATTGTTTTCAGAAAAATCATAGACCAAGGGTAGCATAGATGTTTTGGCAATAGTTCATGTAAATCAGCTTCTTATATCACTTAGCTGTGATTGTCTGCAGATGAGTGTATGCAGATGCCATGTCTCAGTAGTGTAGCCACGTTTCTCTGTCACTGGAATCACAGAGGGAAGTGGAAAACATTCCGATAAATCTCTGGAAAAGTTTATTACAACATATACAAATATATATATATATCATATACACAAATCGAACCTTTGACTTCACGGTTGCAGCCGTTGCTCTTTGACTTTAGACGACGTATTGCTGCTGATTGGTCAGATAGACATTCCAACATGATTTATGAGGCCTTAAATCAAGCCAAGCTTAATTCATCAGCTGTCGGGCTAACTTGTGGTTTTAGCTTTTAAGATTTGCTTACGTTTGTCTTCCTTAAGCTATTTTCTCTAAAATCTACTAAGGCAGCACATGTGCACTGGGAGCTATTATGAAAGCTATGATACATGAAATAATATTCTACACAATCTGGGTCCGCTGATGATGCTAAAAGTGCTTCAAACATCATCATCATCATCTGACCCAGTGAGGATTACTCTCTCAGACATTATTGCTATAATAAAACAACAGCTTCCTTTTTTCTTCCTCTCAGATATCCACAGCTGCATGTATGTATTGGCTGGGGGATAAGAGAGAATGGAATTTCTCCTTTGATTTATATGATGGACCTGGTTTTGACCCATTCCCACTGCTGGAAGCTTGCCATCACCCCATTCAGTTATCAGTAAGCACTTGAAAGTGACCAGACAATGTTTTACGCCACACTGGGGTCACTCTGGGCAGCTTGGGCATTTAAGGAGTGGAGTGTCTTGTCAGGTGTATGAGTAAATATGTCATGCATGCATGTACTCGTAGTTTCACTTAGTCTTTATGAATGGCCAGAAAGAAGAATTTATTAAAAGCTATTTTGAGTTAAATAGTTATGTTTACAAAGTTCAAAAACTTTATGATTATAAAAAGTCCAAGTAGAAGTCTTCCCTACTGTGTATGTTGTGTGTAAAGTTACATTGTCATATGTTCTTAGATACAATAGTAAAGCAAGCTGATGGGGACTCACGGAAAGTGAAGAGTAGAGTAGCTCCTTCTTATTTTATCTCTAGAAGAGCTATGGTAAAACCTTCCAATGAGCACTTGTAAAATGTCTGTTGGTAAGCTGTGTAGTAGTTGGATGAGCAGAAAGGATATCTAGAAATAAATAAAGTGGATTACATCCTCTGAAAGCTCCATCTTTGCCCTACAGCTGACTGGGTACCTCTCCTGTCTGCATGATAATGCTTTTGTCAAGGCTTGTGACCCAGTTGGTACAAAGCGGGAAATTACGTCATTTGCAAATATGCTTTTATTCCATGATAGTGTATAATTGTACAAATGAAATGAGATTATCTCCCTAGTCCTCCACAAACAGCCATGCAGCTTTATAGGGGGGATTGGAAAAGACTGATAATTTGCCAAAAAAACCCGTGGCGTGGAAGCATGTACTCAACCTTGGGCCCAGGTTATTTTAAGGAAAGCCAATCTTTGATCAGCCAAGCTGAAATGGCTAAGATAAGTGGGAGCTACATCTCGCGGCAGGACCGCGCACCAGTCTGATATTGCTATTTCCTCTCTGGTTTCTCAAGAGTGGTAAATAGCTGCTGCATCCCCCCCCACCCCCAACCCACTACCCCCACTGCACCTCCTCCCCTCCCCCTTATCTACTCCCCACTTTCTTCTGGAGATCTCTGTCACTTTAATCCACAGAGTCTGCCGCTGGTTAACAAGGAAATCCTGTGTCAATTATCACCAACCACTTCCTGCTGGGAGAGCAGCGGGGAATCAAAGGGGCCTGAGAGTCTTTCACACCAGAGAGTAGCAGTAGGCCTAATTAAATGGCCCTTGTGTCCCGCTGGCTGCCGGTGGCCGGGTGACAGATAGCCCAGCCCAACGATAACCTCCTTCAGCTGATGATTGTTTTGATAGGGGAGCTAGTAGGCACTTTGGGTGCCCTAAGGTTGGCAGATTGCAATCCAGGAGTCCAAATTAACTCACATCCAAGACGCAAAGGTTTATGGAGAAAAACGATGGATACATTCTTTGAAATGTATGTAATCGTAATGTAATGTGGGTATAACAGATGTTACATACTTCTGTTGAAATGAGATCCAAGCTGTTAAAGCTTTACAGTGCAACATGCATTTTTATAAGGTCACCATAAGCTTTCACAAAAAAATTCAGTCTCCTAAACTACTAAAATAGTCATTAAAATTCTGGATTCATAAATCTGGGAATGTGAACCCGCGATGCATCATTTGCACACTAGTGGGTGAAGCGTGCATATTAAGATTTGATATGCCATATTTTATCTCGATTCTCAAAACCCTGCGTTTGGGGAAAAAGGGAGGCTATTTGAAGCCCAAATATGCAATGCTCAAAATGACAATTCCCAGACCACTTTCAGGTGGAGGTCTGTGAAAGCACAACTTAAGGTTCAAACTGCTTTATATCAACTTTAAGCATCATATGGGGTCAGCAAATCACCAGCCTGCCTGCCTTGTAGTTGTCATTTCACTCTTAACTGTCACTTACAGGTATCTTGTGTCGCCTGCATAATGTCAGATTAAGCTATCACCCACAGTCACTGCCAAAAGTAGCTCTTTCTGTTCATTAAAAAAAGTTAGCTTCTAAAAACTCTCCAGAATTACCATTTCAAATAGTGCCTGTATGAAATATGTTCCCCAAGGATTGGCTATGGATTGTGCATGATTGATAGAATAGGTAATTTAAGGGTCGGAATGAAGTGAATGTGAATAAATGTGTGCAGAGACTGCACGCAGTCAAACTTTGTAGAATATTTAGCATTTAAACAGGCTAAATATAGTGCTTACATTTTACATTGCAGCCAAACATGAAGAACAAAACAACCTGCAGCTGGATGAAGTTCATCACAATGTCCTCCCCACTGCCTCTCCCAGTCTCCACTCCTGTTGGAGACAGCTTCAACCCCCAGCGCCTTGTCCACCTCAAATTTTCATATGGGGGAAAAGGGCTGCTGAAAAACCAATTTACTAACAGAGCGACATCATCTGTTTGGCCGTTTATCTCTGACACACCACCCCTCGGTCCAGTGTTGACAGTACATGATATTCCATTAATCTGCCTAATGAAAATTTAACCAGTGTTATAAACAAATAATTGGCCATTATCCTCTCAAAGATCCCGAATAAATTACTAGGGCGTTTTTCATGGCTTCTGAAAGAAGAAGAAGCCGGCCCCTCCTGATTGATGTTGGAATAAATGCGGGGCCGGCTCCGACGCTGCGAGTGGGTCTCGGCTAAGCCTGTGATTGACTTAATGAGAGTCTTTGGGGTGAGTAAATGTTCCAAATTGCTCAGTCATTAGCTTTTGCTCGGCTGTCTGAAGATACCCCCGGATCTGCAGCGCGGGTCTCTCCTCTTGTACCATTCCGCCTGCAATTACATTTTCATTTAGAGCAAACCTCTGAAGTCTGATAGGCAGGCCCCTTTTCATTATGCTGGCCTCCTTTTTCTTTTTTATCTAAATGGTGTGAAATGTCTCTTCATTTAGACCAATTAAAGTTGAAAAAGACTGCGCTGTAATGAATTATCATACAAATTATTTACTTAATGCCACAATCTCCCTCCCTCTCTCCCTCTCCTCCCCTCTCATCCACCAGGGATGCACAGAGTCAGACAGACGGGGAATATGGTGCGAGAGAAGACGTGGTGGGAGTCCACTACGGATCTTCTTTGAAATTGAGACTTCCTTCAAAATGATACACATTTTGCTGAGGTTATGTCTCTCTTCGGCCTTTATCTACGTCATGCATGAACCGAGCTCTGCATGTGGACAATCCTGACTAATGGAAGAGGATGGGGAACCCAACAGCTGAACAAAGAGAATAGTATGTCGTCAATATAGCTCATTTCAGATATTTCATTTCAAGAGATGTCTAAGCTCTTCTTAATTAAGGACAAGCTTATGCTTTCAAATTAACTCATTTAATTGAGGGGGACCAGTTCTTGTCTGCAAGACGGTGTGGAAAATGTCTCCAGTCTCCTTCCGGAGGCTGTTGGCTGACACATAAACACTGGGAGAGTTCACAACTATCACAGCAGCCCCATCCATACCTCTGGGACCGCCTCTCTGTCTCTCCCTCCTCAATGAGACACACACTGCCAAAGACTCCCTCTATTAGCTTTTCACCAGCTATTCAGCGCATATTCTCCAGCCATTATTCGTGTTAGCAGCCAATGCACCATATTAGGGCTGTTTTTCACCAGCCGACATAATGGGGAGAGGAATGAAACGGTATATTTTCTCTCCATGTTTTGTTTTTTTAAATCCAGTCAATTCACAGCCTGGTCGTGCTGGGTAAAGCTGGTGCAGCCGAAGTGACTTGTCACCATGGAGACGGCAGCTTCTACTTCATGCCAGAGCAGTTCTGCTAAAGCCCCAAGATGAGGGGGCAGCAGAAAGGGGCTGTTAGTTTGTCCCCAGCCCAGTCACCCCTTCCCTTATTACAAACGAGGGGGGACCAGCCTAACCTTAGATGGAAGCCAGATTTGTCTTCGGAGGCCATATTTAAAAAACCTCAAGCTGGTGAAATGAAAAGACCCAGGCTGGATAAATTACTTTTACGTCCTTCAAAGAAGTCTGAAATCTATGGGGAAAAATAAACTCAAGAGGTCAGTTCAGCGGAGGTGTCAAAGTGTTGTTAAACTCACTGGGCAATAATCTTAAGTACTCCATGATTTGCACTAATTGGTATGAAATCACCCACTGTGCTTAAGTGCAGCTACCGCTTCGGTTTGCTGCATCTGCTCTATGTCAGGACCGATTCTTTGTGACAGCCTGGAAATACAAATACAAAATTGCCATATGGATCGCCCACCTTTGAGCTTAAGCCACAGGTACAAAGAGGGAATGGATTTTTACCAGAAAATCTTACCTACAGCATTTTAGCATTCTTATTAGCAATAAAGAATACAAGTGCTATTTGCTGTCATTATCAGGGAACACATAAAAGCTGCAGATATTCTCTTGTGCAAAGGAAGCTATTCTAAATATTATGACATGAAATTAAGCACAATGACAGGATTGCTGCTAGGCAACTTAGACAAGCAGTTAAATGTGGAGGGGTGACAGAATGTCACAATATTTCCAGATACAAAGAAATATGTTGCCTTTCAGACAAGACAAGTGATTATGATGACGGCAATAAACGACTGCAGTGAGAGTACACTGTAGGAGTCCAGTGTCAAAACCACCTCACTTAGATCTGTCATGGGATAGTGAGTGTCCCATAACCACATGGCTAGATGAGGCTATTTGTTCTCTCAAACACAGAGCTGAGTAAGCATACCCAAGTACTTATTATGTGTGGCATGCACCCTAATGCATGCTAATTGTTGTTTATTAAACTAATACTTTCATTATCAAAGGTAACTCATTTTGGAGCAACATATAAACAATTTAGAAGCCTTTTTAAATTGTTGATAGCAATTTTAAAAGGAAGGTTGCGCTAATATGAATCTGTTCAAGGGCATTAAACTAAAAGTCAGATTTGATTGATGTCTGCATTCATTCTTGAAGCATTGCTTGTGGCTCCAGTTTACATGAACATAAAATCAGGACAGGTTAATCCTAAGTGCTTTTGTAAGTAGCTGTATCTCGAGTCCTACTGTAGCTCATTAAACAAATGTGCAAGTGATGACTTTAAGTGAATGAAATAGCCACCTGTCATGAAATGCTTCAGTCTCGGAGCAGAGTCATGGGTTGTGTTAAGCAGTAAGGTGACATGAGCGGAAACTCTTTCTAGACCTGCAGGCTAACATTACCTCCCTGTTACTTTAACACAAAAGGGGTTGTTTCTTCAGTATTAATAACCAAGTCTCACCTAAAAAATTAATTTGAAACTATGCATACACTCCTGAATAGGAGAGGGTAAAACTATTAATTAAAAGTGGAACAGGTTCTTATTTTAGTGGAAAGTGGACAAATTATGAGCCTTTGTTAAGGAAGGCCCAGGAGCAAAGCTTTCATTAGCCTACATGCATGGCAAAAGCAATTCATCAACTGTAATTTTGCCTCAATGGGCAAAAAAGAGGGATCAACCTCAGCATGCTATTTATGGAGATTTACGGAAGTCTGGGAAATGCTAATGTGATTAACATTTATCTACAAAATGTTTCGAAATGGCCCTCATGTCCACGTTTTGCCTTTAAGATTAAGTCACTGCATTTGCTCGAGAAAAAAATATAGAGTGATACAGAATCTGCTTTGCAGTGCAAGAGCACACAATGATGATTTTTTGGATGATCTTTTTTGGAGAATTCTCTGTCACATTAGTGGAGGATTTCTTTCCCCCCCAGTCCCCTCCCCTCTCTCTAAATATCTCTCTTTATGTATGTCTGTCCCTAGATGAAGGCGCGGCGAGCAGAGCTGCGCTTTTGTCCTACCGGAGTGTCTCTCTCGAAAATGTGAACTGTTCCACGGATTAGCTGAGCAGAGATTTATTTAATGCATCCTCATAGAGTATTGTTGAAATCTATTTTGGGATACGGAGCTTGCCAAGCTCTAAGCCTGGTAATATATGCCTGCTACAGTTTAAGAGAGAGGTTTCACAGACCCTCTTTATGTTGGGATCATAAGGATCATACAGTCATTGAATATGAAAATATTGAGGGCTGGTAGCACATTTATTGTTTTCAGAGAGGGTCCACAAAAGGCTTGTTTCCATGCCCTCCCTCCTGTCTCTTGTTTGTATGGCCTGTTTAAATATTTAATTTCCTAGAGAATGATTGTGATATTCGCCAGATAAGATACTGCACATGCATATGCCATGAGAGGCCCCTATTTAAGATACCGGCTTAAGGTTTCTGAGAGGCCAACAAAGCCATGGATGGAAAAGCCATGGAAAAAAAGCAGTGCATTTGCATTTAAGCTGTGGATTTAGGAACAGCTAGAGCAGAATGAATACTAATAATGTATCTAATTTAAAATGCTAAGTATTTACCATAGAATTTATTGAACCATAAAACATTATAAATAAAATGTATTCAATATCTATAATTGTGGGTTTACAGCAAATGATGGTCTATGTAAATTTCATGAAGCATTTACTATAAAACATATGACAAATGTAGAGTTTTACTTTCAGTTGAAATGTGAACTGCATTAGACCATTGATCAGTTTCAAGTTGCTGATATCAGCACAGTCCCAAAAACAGAACCAACAGTCCCCAGACTGTGACTACACTTCCCAGCATGCCTCGGGGGGATAAGGTTTGGACCGCTTCTCCTCACAGTGAACGGGTAGCAATGTGACAGAGAGTGACACAAAAGAGGAAAGCCAGGGGGTGTGCAGGAGTGGGGGAGAGGGAGCCGGACAAAAGAGAAGACATGGGCTTTGCACGGAGGACATGATAAAGCCAGGAGCATTATCGTCAGTGTGAAAGACGGGGGCCATACTTCAAACGGGATTTTCTCTCCATGACAGGATACTCCGCTGACGCAGAGCAAATAGCTCTCTGTAGCAGTATATAGCTTCAGGGCTTCTAGGCTTCTTTGTAAATTCAACAAACTACAATGCAATGATAGGATCTCATACAGAAAAAACTGAATGCTCAGTATCAAACCGATAGATAAGTAAATATAATGGCAGCGAGGAGAAAACAGAAAATTCACATGTCAAGAATAAAAAAAAAAACATTTTATTTTATAGTTGAGAAAAAGTGGTTTCTGAATAAATAAATAAAAACTGATGCATTATTTTAGCTGCTATAGTGGAGGCATTAAGATAGACAAATATGACTCTTGCAAGGAAGCCATGGGGTTCAATCAATTAGTCTGTGATTATTATTACTTCTGTTGTTATTACTAGTCCCAGCAGCCAGGCTGTTATGGTAACCCTAGACGCGGCCCATACTACTAATCCTTGCCCCTTCCCTAACCTTAACCTTTACTCTCTTAATCAACATCATATTCTGAGCAAGTGGCAAAATATTTACATCTTATCTCTCGCAGCGTTCACTGAGAATTTGCTTTTACTCTGGGAATTCTCAGCTGAAGTGGTTTGCATGCTTGCATACATTGCTGTGCATGTAAGAGTGTGTGCATGTGTGTACAGTATGTGTGTGTGTGTGTGTGTGTGCGTGAGCGTATGTACGTGTGTTATTCTGTTCGGGCTCCATTGTTGGTTTTTCATCTTTTGTCTGAGTTGAAAGTCACAAGGACATTAGGATCCCAATAAATTAGAGGAAGAAAGGCTCCCATTGTAGATGGGCTGTTGTGGGTGGTGTAGTTCTGTCTTTATATAGATCTGTCTTGCACATTATGGTGTTACTGACAAATACAAGTTTAGGCTCTGCCTTAGAAGTTGTGGTAAAAGACAAGATATTTTGAGTTAATAAAAGCAAAAAGACAGTAGTGCAGCAACCACAGACAAGTTTATATCCCAGACTGGAGGAAAAAACTCTTCTTTTATTTTGTTCAATATTCAACCCATCTGTCCTCAATTCTGAAAATGACTATTGAGAAGTGTGATCCAACAGCAAATATAAACTGGACAGCAAGATAAAGGAGAAGCACGGAAATGTTGAAGCAAGCAAACATCACAGTGAGACAAAGATATTTCCTATGCAAAGCTCGCACACAATGTCATGTGTGATAGCGACGAATCCCGTCCAAGTCACACGCAGGGGGGTTGGTGGGGAGACAGAAACGAGGTCGGCCGCCTGCATCTTCCAATGATTCCCCCTCTTAGCTTTGATTCCGCTGATCCAGTATCTCGCCATATAGCAAGGGACACAAAGCAGATTTCAGCTTTGGGCTAATCTCATTAAGAAACTCTAACCACCCCTGTGAGTATAGTGGGGGGGGGGGGGGGGGGGGGACCCAACGCATTCGGCACAATGCCCGAGCCAAGGCACAGGGCGGCCGGTGTAATTTTACAAAATTACCCTCTAAACGGTAAAAAGGGGAT
>JAVQJL010013043.1:0-16887 GCA_036024295.1 Nannoperca obscura
GAAACGTCTTTCAGCGTAGGTCCCGCCCACGGCATGAAGCGGAACCGGAAGCACAACTTTTAGATTCGAAAGCACAACTTTTAGATTCGCAAGCGAAGCTTTAGGGTTTGAAAGCAAAACTTTAGAGTTTGCAAGCAAAAGTCTGGAAAGTTTCTCTCTCAAACCACTTTTTTGATGCTTTAAAAAGAAACTAAATTCTCTCCATAAAAGAACAACACATTTGTAAACCGCATTCGAAGTATCCTTCGAACTACCTTTGAATTGGGACAGCCTTGTCGCGGCGCTGTGGCGTAATCGGTCTTCAAATGCGCACTTCGAACGCTGCAGCCCCTGAATTGGGACACAGCTAATGTTTGGTCCCTAAAGTCTCAGAAAACAATAAAAATATGCTTCAATTGATCTTCAATTTAGAAGATAGAAACATAGAAAGCCAGCAGATTTTCATAGTTGAGAAGCCACAACCTGTTCATTTTGGGTATTTTTGCTTTAGAAATTGCTGAAACAATTTATAAATTATTATAATTGTTGTCAATAATTTATGTTGACTGACTTATCAACACAAATATAAGCTATATTTAGCTATACGCAGACACAGCTGTGAATAAGTCTGCTTGTTTTGGAGGCTGATGTGGACTGACTAAAATAAAACTTAAAAGATCAACTCCAGACATGCTTTTAGATATAGAAATATAAAAGAATATATATATATATGTATATATACTTAAACAATAATTTGTCTAATATGGTTTTTCCACTGAAAAAATAAAGTTCAGTTATGAATTAAAAATGAGAAATTACATGTTATCCTCATTAAAATATCCAGAATCTATAAACATGCAAATAGTGTTTTGTTTCTAGAGTTTATTTCCTGGACTCAAGACGTCTTCTACTTTATTCAGAAGAAACAAAAAGAAACACACACACGAGGAATCAGTCAACCTCAGCTGATGAACGTTGCTTTCGTTTCCTCCATGGTGTTTGGTTTCTGCTTCCTGTGTGAAGTCAAACGTTGTTTCAGGATCAAAGTTTTTGAACTTGTTCGTGAAAGTTGTGATTCATGATGAAATGACCAGAGTTTGTATTCACTGACTGCCTGAACTCAACAAAGACTCCCTACGAGTGAATAAACATATCACTAAAGATACATTAGCAGAGACTATAGGGAAAAGAAATGAAACACACTGACAGTTTTTAGATTCAGTCATGATAAATGTTTCCAAATGATGTTGTTGTTGTAGCTGAAAATGTTTCCTGCTTTAGTGGTTTCTAAATGTCATTGTGAGGAGAAAAGGTTGGACTGAACAGTGTGTTTTTAAAGTGTCGAGTGAACGATCACAGTAAGTGGAGTTGAAAGGGAAGGATCATTTGCTAACTGCACACCAGGCGTTCAGGTTTCACAACAAACTGGTCTCACTGCAGTTTCAAAATGAAATGCTTCATGTTCCTGCTGTTTCTGGTTCCTCGGTCCGTGGTGGGTGAGTACGTCCACGTTTATCCTTTTTTAGGTTTATGTTTTATAGATAGAAGTTTTATTTGTCTCAAACCCTTTATGTGTGATGTGATTACTTACATGATGTGACTGTGTTCTTCTGTAAGTCTCCTCTCAACAAACTGGTGTGTGTGTGTGTGTGTGTGTGTGTGTGTGTGTATTATTTCTGCTGTGCATAAAATATACCCGAATATCTGCAGTTGAAATATAACTATGTAGTTACTCAAGTGCTGTACTTCAGTATACTTGTTATGTACTTGTATAGCAGCTTGTCACGCTACTTTGCACCACAGATAAAGTCTTGAGTTACTTCAGTGATATGATGCCTTGTTATTTAACTACCAACAGTTTATAAAGTAGTTTAAATGATCTCCTCAAGCTGCTAATGCATTAACATGCATCAGTAATAATAATCCAATAATATAACTCTCTAACTAACTTTCCTGTGGCCATTATGTACGTTTATATTTTACACTTTGAGTACATGTTGCTGCTAATACTTTTATTCTTCTACTTGAGTGAAATTACAAATACTAGACCTTTACTTGTAATGTAGTCTTTTTAAAGTGTTTGTTTATCCTCGTTACCCCTCACGCAGCATCATGGTTAAATAATCACAAACGTTATATTCACTCTAGTAGAATATATTACTTATTCTTCCTCATTCCTTTTTATTACATAACCATATGTACTAGATACCACTACTTATGCAGAGACAGCATGTGTGCATGTGTGTGTTTGTAATAATTTGGGAAGTCCAAAGCATTGACTGAAGGAAGTCTGCAGCCTGTAAAGATTAGTAGTTATCGGGATCTCTGCAGATGTAGGGTGTCTGATTTCCCCTTTTTAAATAATACACTCCAGTGATCAGAATGAGGAACTCTTCAAACATATTTTGCTCACGTTAATTATTTATTTTGTTCATACTGAACATTACACTCATGCTTAACGTACTTTCAATGCACAGGAAGATGAACAGGAGTCATGATCACAACAAGCAAAACCTGTTTCAACATACATATGGACACAGTGATGTAAAGGAGTTCAGAATACGATGAAAAACTCCAGTCATACTTTGCTTTTTGTGCTACTGACACATTTAAACATATCATGCATTAAATACTAAAGGAACTAGTGTATCTGCACATTAAAAAAACATATTTAGTATTAAAAAAGAGAATTAAACGTGTGCCTTCTGCGTTGCCAGACTGTGCTGCTGATGCAAAAGGATACTTCATGCTTGCTGACTTCAGGTGCGCCCTGTACTCCAGAGGGTCCAGAGAGCAGGCGCAGGTGGAGTATGTGATCGACTGGTACTTTAACAAAGAGTTTACGATGCAGTACAACAGCACGGTCGGGAACTGGACGGGCTTCACTCCGGCTGGATTCATCACTGCGTCTCTCTTCAATGAAGACAGGCACGACGTTCTACAGAGAAAACTGGAGAGGCAGTTCATATGTGTCAACAACATCGCTTTGGTTTTGAACACAACGGAGGAGAACATAGGTGAATATTCAACCTCATGAAACATGATCTGTGTTGTAAACACAGAGCTGTGCTGTAGCTGCTGGGGCTTATTCATCTCTCCAGGACTCGTATGTAAGCTGTCAGATAGGGTTTGTGTGCAAAGGTACGATATGCAGGTTTTTGCAAGCATGATGGTGTCAAACCTGGCAACCTCACTCTCATGCCAAGACTTGGGAGAGCTGCACACACTCACTATTCACCAAGATGTAGTTCCAGCACACAACTCCCCCTAAAACCGGGACATAGTGACAGATATGCTATGTGAGGTCGCACAAAGGCTCCAGTCTTAAGCTGCTTCTGTTCAGCCTTGACATGCTTCCCCTTGGCTACATCATGAATAAACACAAACGTTGATCCTGCCGCACGAGTGCTGTCGCCTCACAGGTAGTGGACGTGTGGTGTTGCAGTGAAAACTCTTCACCTTCTGATTTCAGCTGAGCCCAGCGTCACTCTTGTAGAGACCACCAGCTCCGGTCGTGACACCGTGCTGGTGTGCAGCGCTTACGACTTCTACCCCAAACACATCAGGGTGACGTGGCACCGCAATGGACAGGAAGTGACTTCTGGCATAACCGAAAGCGACGTGCTGACAAACGGAGACTGGACCTATCAGGTCCACTCTTACTTGGAGTACACGCCTGGCCAACAGGACAGGGTCAGCTGTATGGTGGAGCACGCCAGCCTCAGCCGGCCCAAGATACATGACTGGGGTGAGGACGGAGGGACACATGTATTAACATGGATTTCTTTAGCAAAGTGAATTGGTTCAATGCAATGTCAAGTTTAGCCTTATTATGTCAGTAACAGTCATTGTGTATTCTGCACATTTAATCCATGTGTCTCTTATCGTTTGTTGCAGACACTTCCTTGAATCAGGTCGAGAGGAGCTACGTGATTGGTGGAGTTTGTGCTCTGCTGTTGGGAGCAGTGTTTCTGTCCTTGGGACTGATGCAGTACAGGAGGAAATGCTGTGATCCACAAGTTTCAAACGCTTTATAATCCAATAAAATTGGGGACATTTTCAACCTGGTCCTCATTTTAACCTCTTTTATAAGAGGAAACTTTATCTACACAACACAAAAAAGATACAATACAAAGTGCTGTGCGAGTGAGTTGAAAATGATCAGAAGCAACTTAAAAATCTTCACAGTAGTTTCTTGTGAAACAGCTTCAGCATTAAGATACATTATCTGAGTAGCTTGTGTAGAGTTGATATAGCTTCTCTAGCTAGCTTCTCTCATAGCTTCACCAACACTGATATCACCGTTTGTAAGACTGAAGACCTGATCTTTTATTTTTTATTTGCTCAACCTCTCAGGCTGTTTTGTCTGCTTTTGGCACCGTAACAAAGATGAAAAGTCAGAGGATCTCAAACGTCTGGTATTCATCCTGTGGGGATCCACATTTCATGGCAATACCTTGATTAGTTGTTGAGATAATTTAGTCCCCCCCCCCCCCCAGTGGTTCCATCCCACCGTCGCCACGGTTACCTACACGGGACACTGAGAAGAGATATGTGTGTCAGGGAACTCCGTCGCCGTGACGACGGTAAACAGGTCTGTCAGTGTGGCTTACACACAGGTGAAACATTAGCCGGACAGAGAGAAAGAAACCACACACACACACACACACACACAGACTGGTCAGGACAGATGGCGGAGACACAGCGAACATCTGAACCCATCAACTTTGTGCATCAAGATGAAATCTGGTAAATCTGCTCCTTTTTCAGTGTTGTGCATCATTTGTGTTTCATTTGAAAAGGACTGAGCATTTGAAAACGTGTTCTTGGGATGATGTTTAAACTCACTTGATGAAAATGATGAAAATGATCGTTCTTGTTTTAAAACATATTGGATGCAGTGCATCATTTGAAATCTTCCTGTGCTTCCATGCTATATCTAATAAATAAAGTTTTCCATACTAGCGTATCATGTTATAACGAGAACAGCTCCTTGTTTTAAATGAGATTCGGTATGTCGTTATAATGTGTTTTAATGAGAAGTTGATTTTGAACATTTAAAGATAAATTGATACGTTACAGCAAGAAAAAAATAAAATGTAATTATTTGATTCGTAGTATAAACACGTCATTGTAACATAAAGGTATCTTGCTGCCGTAAGGGACCATTTGTTACTTTATTAGCATTCAACAACTAAAGCTCCCTTGAGTCTCGCTGGAACTGGACCTTCAGCTTTCTATGGATTTAAATAAGGGTTAGATGATAAGGAGGGTTTTGTGGTCTGTTTGGAGTCAGTGGTAGTAAAGCAAACCATGCTGCAAGTGGTGGAAACACATGTCTCACTTCCCCTACAGTGCTCTATTAAGCAGGGTGTCACATTTAAAGCAAAACTTAAACTCTCTCTCTCTCTCTCTCTCTCTCTCTGTGTGTGTGTGTGTGTAGGAAAGCACATGTAAAAGTTGAAAAGGCTTCGGCTGACGTCTGGCCCAACAAGTGGGGCTTCCTGACCGAGGTCTATGAGGAGGTACACATACACACAGAGCGTTTTAAAATTAAAACGTAGTTTTCTTTTGCAGAATTCTCTAGGAATAAGAGAAAAACAGTGCCGTGTGCACTTCTGACTGCAGTGACAGGGGCACCAGCCTGTAGAGGGCTGTCACACACCTCCCTCTACTGTTGAAAAAGTACCACAGCGAGTGCATTATCTTCTTAAAAGACAAGAAAACTTTATCTCAAGTCATTGACACGTGTGATCACACAAGCCCAAAACTTTGTGTTATATGTTTTTCAGCACCAGAGGGAGAGCGTGAAGTTGAAGGAGGCACTCAGAGAGGAGCCTCCCCATCACCTGGCAGCACGGCCCCCAACCCCTCCAGAGAAATACATCCATGTATGATATCCATCCATCCATCCATCCGTCCGTCTATCCGTCCGTCTATCACACAAACTTTCACACAGCCCATGCTTCTTTCCTCCAGGTTGGCCCCTCTCCTCCACTTCCTCAGACATCCCAGGCTCTGATAGGTTGGCGTTCAGGTCACTCACATCTGCAGCTGGAAAAGAACAGCACGATGAATCATGGGAGGCGTAGTTTTCTGAAGGACCTGGGCTGGCCCCTGGGCGCCTGCAGCTGACTGGAAGGAAGCCACCGCTACGTGTTGTCTTGGCTAATCAGTATTAAATGTGAAGGAAAAACAGGTCTTGTGACCGTGTAGATTGGATTAAATAAAGACATTTTTTTACAGCATACAAGTTCATTTGTGTGTTACAAGATTCCAGATGTGGTACGCATGTTCTGTAAATGTAAATGTACATTTGGACAGGTGTGAAGTATATGTGACAGGAATTAAAATGGATAATGTTATTCCTCACGGATTTTTAACATGTAAGTACTACCTTCCAAACGTAATCCTATTCTTTCTTTGAAAGTACACAATTTTGATGCAATTTTTCCCCTCCTGATATGAAACAACTACTACTACTTGGCGTACCACTACTACTGCTACTACAGCAAATAATAATAATAATGGTGAAAATGATAGCCTGATAATAGGCTAATAATAGCAAATAAGGCAATAATAGCTAAATGTTAATAATTAAGATTATTTGAATCTGTAAGACATTAGAAGAAATATAGATGCTTAAGTTTAGAAACATCATTATTCACAGTCATCCATTTGTTTAAATCGTTGCTAATAATATATTTCTCTGAAATTCCCCCCGAAAGTATGTGTCACGTATGAGTCACGTAAGAGCGCTGACGTAATGACATCACGAGGCCTGTACGGAATAGCGGAAGAAGAGACAAAAACATCAACAGCGGCGGCGGCGGTAGCAGCAACCCTCCTGCTCGGCGACGGTAGTTGGCGAGAAAGACCACAGAGTCGTTTAACGATTACCTGTTTGGTACCACAAAGTCCCGGCGGTTTGTGAACGGTTTATACATTCGTTCTTTCTTTCTTTTTTTTTTTACATTTAATTACGACATGTCGTTGTTTGGGAAGTTATTCGGCGGCGGGGGTAAGGGTGGGAAAGCGCCGACACCCCAGGAGGCTGTCCAGCGACTCCGAGAGACCGAGGAAATGTTGGCCAAAAAACAGGAATTTTTGGAGAAGAAGATCGACCAGGAGCTCATTACGGCGAAGAAAAACGGCACAAAAAACAAACGAGGTGAGAAAAAGCTCCCGAACTTCGCGGTTTGACGGGAAATTCAGGCAGCTTGATAGTTTGCTTGTTAGCCCGCAGGCTAACGAAGGAGGAAGGAACAGGAAAGTTGGCTGTTGACAGGCGGCTGCCTACCTGAACACAGGTCGGCCGACCGTCTCCATTTTTAAATATCTCTTTTAAGGGACAGCACAGTCTTAGTACTCATGATACAGAAAAAAAAACAGCCAGAAACATATCAAACAACGAAGGAGAGTTATTAAACTATAAACAAGAGAACTCTCCTTTCTTATGTCCTTCCTTGTTTGATATGTCTGACTGGTTATTTTCCTTCTGTATTAGTACTGGTACTAAAAATGTAGCTGTACACCTTGCTGAAGCATTTTTAAGTTGTCAAGCAAAGCTGTAAACTCCCAAGACTGTGGCAAGTCCACTGACCAGGTGACAAACCGGCCAACATTAAACATAAGTCTGAAAGAAATGTGCTCTGCGACATGTTTATAATAATTAAAGTGAAAGTATCCAGGTATTACTCTTAATATTTGCATACTATTATATGATTGTACTCTTCGTATTGTATTTATACTACTGCTCCTTCTGTCTACAGTGTGCCTTTCATACCATACACTTATAATTAAATTACAGACATAAACAGCTGCTACAGTTGTTGAAAGTATTTCACCATCAAAGGCTCTTCTAACATCTAGATACAATATTGTCTGTGTAAATATTTGTAGCCCTTTCGCCCTGTGAATGTCACCATATAAAGCACACTGTCAACTGTGGGTACATTCTCACTGACAAGAATACAACAAGGCCACAAGTGCCTTTTGATTTTGAATGACAAAATAACACCCTGGCAGGAGGGGTAGTTTACCTGCTAGTGAGCAAATACGTGTCAGGAATACCTTAAAAAGTTTGTGGCTGATCACTATCAACGACAGATTGTGATCAGGTGTAGCCTAAACACGCTTTGAATGTGCCTGTGAAGGCGCTGACAGTGGTATAATACTGTTAATGATAATGTTGATGTGCTCATTCACAGCTGAAATGCACACGAGATTCAGGTTTCAGTTCAGAAACCATTGTCCCTACAAATACTTGTTAGCCCGGTGAGCAGTACAAGATGTACACTGCCTCCCAGCCAGTGCATGCTGGGACAAGCTCATAACAGTGAACAGGATAATCAGGTGTAGGATGCTTGTACACATTAAAAAAACAAATATGAGGTAATAAATGTGCACACTGCCTCTTTAGCCATCTGTAAATATTAACACAGGTGTCTCTGTCAAACGAGCCTGCGCGCTAGCTACGTAGCTAACACTTTGTTCTGGTTAACTGAGGAGATGCTTCTCCTGTTTGAACTCCGATAGTTTTGGAGAGGAGACCAGAGCTAAAGACAAAAGACGGCTGACTGTCATGGTAACCTTCAGTAAATGGACAGCATCTAGCTGTCACTTACTTGCCTGGATGTTTGTTAGTCAGTTACGAGCTGTGCCAGTATACAGGTTTAACTATGTGCCATGACTGACTGGTACTACTGATAATAACACCACCAACTACTGCACTTTTTAGAGGGCAGTGAACACAGCACAGCGCTCCTGTTATTAGCAGTTTTATTTTCTGCTCCGAGGCAGAGCACCATCTACAACCACAACCCCTTTCCTGGTTCAGCTCTCAGACTTCAGTGAAGGTTTTATTTCCGCTTGTGGAGAATGAGACTAATACCACATTTGTTGCATTAACGTGGTGCAGAGGGGCGGGTGGTGTAAGTGGCTTGTAGGAACACAAGAAAGTAACCCCTGTTACGTTCTGTGTGCTTTTACACTGGTTCTGCTTTTCACAATGTATTAACAGCGAGAAGAAATCAGAACATGTATAAAAACACAAATACATTTAACAACCAAGCGGTGTGCTGTGTTTCCAAAGTTTTAAGTACATACAGTTCATTGTTTGTTAGATTGAATTAAATCCAAGGCAGTCAGCGTGTGCATTATTCAGCTGACAGAAGTATTTCAGGAGAGTTTTAAAAACTTTACACAGCGCTAACACTTAGACCACTGGCACTATGACCTCATTTACAACTGGTTTGAAAAGTCCTCTTCTGCATTACACGGTACACCCGCTTCCAACCCTCAAACCTGATTTTCAGCATAGTTCATCCTGTCACCAGGGGATGAATAACACTACACACAATTGATAAATTCCTCTTAGTAAACATACCATGATAACAGCATCTGTTGCCACATTGTACCATTATACTTGGGTTTTTACTTCATGCTGTAGAGGGTTGATCAATGAGGAAGGAAGTGAAATTCAACGTCTTGGTGAGAAAATGACTAGCAACTAACTCTGTACGTCAGCAGAATCGGACACACAGGGTCAGTCACTGTTGTAAAATGGAAGAGGTTGTCACGTGGTCGGTAGAAAAGAGCAAGACGAGAGGAAAAACCTTGTGAAATTCAAGTGGGCGGTCTGAATGCAGCTGTGCAACCCAGAAAATCTAATAATCATTTGTGTAATGTTGGGTAACAATGTTATCAGTCCAGGAATAGGGCCTGCTGCCCATATAATCCAATGAAACTGTGTGTGTGATAACGCCCAGTTATGGTAGGTATCAAAAACTGTCAGACATGTTCTGACTGC
This sequence comes from Nannoperca obscura, assembly GCA_036024295.1. Lineage (NCBI taxonomy): Eukaryota > Metazoa > Chordata > Actinopteri > Centrarchiformes > Percichthyidae > Nannoperca > Nannoperca obscura. Next base: position 9,791 of record JAVQJL010013043.1, read on the forward strand.
TTGTTATTTTCAGATTTCCACCAAAAAAGGTTTTTGTGCAGCTGCATGTAACATTTGAGAACGTTGCTTTTACATGCTCACGATGACAATGCTAACATGCTGGCTGATGGGAATGTCATTAGTTTTGCAGGTATTTCTAAAAAAACTTACAAAATATTGAACTAAATGATCATTTTGACCTGATGATGGCTGATTTTAAAATTCTACGCTTTCATTTTTATGCCAATGTCAGTTCTATACCATAAAATGAATCAATCTTTAAGGGTTGTTTTTACATGCAGGGCCCTTTTTTCAGTTTAATTGTTACAAGTTACAAGAATAACCAGGTTAATACAAGAAAAACTGATTACTTGATTGTGTGTGTGTGTGTGTGTGTGTGTGTGTGTGTGTGTGTACACACTGTTTAATTGGGTGTATGTTTGTGTGACAGCTTTGGGCATGGAAAGCATTGCTGTGGCAACAACAAAGCAGGATAAAAGCAAAGATTGTTGCTTATAGCTGTGCATCTTTTGTATAAAAGGAACATGAAATATGCACTACCAACTGGCTCTTTGTATATTTTAACGTGTCTAATAATAGCAGCCTGCCGTCCATTGAGCTTTCCACTACGTCATCTTTATTGTAAAGGTTTTGTTGCTCAAGAGGGTGACGGCAAGTACAAAGTATTTTACAGATAAACCCAAATAAAACCTAATCTAAGCTAAAGCTTGTGTAACTTCTATCTCCTCTTCTAGTAGTGATTCTAAAATCAAGCTGTAATCCCGACACACACCAGCATACTTTGTCTTGTTTTACACACACACACACACACACACACACACATGATATAGCAGGTTTAGGTTACCGGCTCCATTGATGAGATGATTTCCCATGTCAGCACCAAAGGGAAATTCCTTGTGTTCTGATTTAGATTGTTTTTGTGTATTTGAACCTTCGCTGGGAAGGCAAAGGCCAAAACGTACTGTGGCACAGATCACAGAGAGACACTGACATGCTACATACAGAATATACAGGAACAGTTATAGATTGGGTAATGCACAGAATGTCAATTGGCAACACGTTTGAGACTCAAGTCATTAATAAAACCAAGCCAGTCACAGAAAAGAATATTTACTTGTTCCAGCTTAAAATGTGCAGATTTTATCTCGTTGTAAATTCAATATGTTTGGATTTTAGACAGTTGGTCGGACAAAACAAGACGTAGAACAATTTGAAAACAATGTTTTCATGGGCTGAAACAATCATTTGATTGATACCTACAAATGAAAATAGTCATAGTCCTTATCAGTTCATCTTTTTAGTCTATTAAAGGTCAGAATACAGTCAACTCTTTAATTAATTTATTGTCAAAGCCTAAAACAGCCTGACTAAGTCATACTGAGACTGCAGGCAGAGATTTTATCAGATTAACAGAGTCTTGGTCAATTAGGACAAACACTGTAATCGAACATGCAAACATCTCACAGCAGCACGGCTCCTCCTGCTCCCAGTCTGTCCTTCACTCTGTCTTGTTGTCTGTCACAGTTTACCTTTCAAACACTTATATTCCTCATCAGTACCCACTGGTCTGTTTGTTTATTGAGATCATTGGCAGGAATTTAAAGCCAGACTGAGAGTCTCCAGCCACTTTAACAAGGTGTTGTCTCCTGAACTAAGTGTGTATTTTCTGTCGGTCCAGCGGCTCTACAGGCCTTGAAGAGGAAAAAGCGCTATGAGAAGCAGCTGGCTCAGATCGACGGGACGTTGTCCACCATTGAGTTCCAGAGGGAGGCGCTAGAGAACGCCAACACCAACACAGAAGTGCTCAAGAACATGGGCTTCGCCGCCAAGGCAATGAAGGCTGCACACGAAAACATGTAAGAGACATTTAGAAACAAGTTAGTTGGTGGCCCAATGATCTACATGGCAGATGGTCCATCATTGGTTTATATTGAGATGTATTTTCTCTCTCTCTCTCGTTGTCCCCGTGTTTCACAGGGACATAGACAAAGTGGACGATCTGATGTCGGAAATCACAGAACAACAGGAAGTGGCTCAAGAAATCTCAGATGTCATTTCCAGACCCGTCGGTTTCGGAGAAGAGTTCGACGAGGTGAGAGCACCGACCAGAACCACCTCTGCAACTCGGGAACCTTTTCGTGTGTTGCAACTGGTGGAACCGGGGTCTAAGTGTAGTTCCATCAACCGTAGTTCAGACCAGCTGTTGGGGTAGTACTTTGTGATGGCACTGGCCAGACACAGACCTCACAGCTGCTGCAGCTTCATTCACTCACCAAACAAACAGTGGAGACTGTAGTGGGATTAGTCTGACAACTCGGGAGTGAGGTGCTTGGAGAAGACACTTACTACTGTACACGTGCTGTGTTATTTATCTGTGCAAAGCTGGAGTTTTGAGACTTAGACTTAAGTCGCACTCGAGTTGCAAAAACGAATACGTGTGACTCGACATGAAGGCAGATTTAGAGACTTGACATGGTGACGCATAAATATAGAAAAATTATCTATTTGTAAAATGTGTGTGTAGGATGAACTTATGGCTGAGCTGGAGGAGCTGGAACAGGAAGAGCTCGACCAAAATCTTCTGGAAATCGAAGGAACAAAGGACGTTCCTCTACCCAACGTACCATCTACATCACTACCAACTAAACCTGGTATTAATAGTTCTATTGAATTCATCACCACATCACTTAAATCTACACAAGAAGTCAATTAAATGTAATGATTTATTTCTGTTTGTGCCTCTTTTTTGTTTTTAGCCAAGAAGAAGGTGGAGGAAGACGAAGACGACATGGCGGACCTCGAGGCCTGGGCGGCTAACTAAGCTAGCTTGCCCTGCTAGCCAGCTGGTGCCCCTCTCCTGTCTGTCTCTGTGCTGCCAGGTTGGTCCCAGACATCTGGAAGAGAGACAGGGACTCTGGGCTGCTGAGCTGGCTGCCGGCATGCTGACCTGTCTTTACGCCTACGTCCCAATATCTAACTATACCCCAACCCTAAAGTATGCACTTGTTCCCATATTCACTGACTTCAAATGAAATGTACCCGGACTTTTCTTCTCAGATTGATGTTACAGTAACAATCTCTTTCCTCCAGCTGCGTACTCCTCTGTTTCTTAAGGGCACAGAGCAAATATCATGGCCTAACAGCCTGTGGTTATGTATATATCCAAGATCTCTTTGCGAAGAAAAAGAGTGACAATGAAAGCGTACTTGGGTCAGGAGCGTGCAAGTGCATACTTTAGGGAAGAGTGTGGAGGAACAGGGCAAGGCTTGTTTCCAAGAGGAATGTGAAGAATCAACGTGTGTGTGTGTGTGTGTGTGTGTGTGTGTGTGCGCGTGTGTGCGTGTGTGTGTGTGTGTGTGTGAGACACATTTTTCTGCTTCCTGCGTTGTCATCTCTCTGCTCTTCTACAATGATGACAACAACCCCATCGTCTCCCCCACCTCTTTAAAATCAGCAAACAGTGGCAAATGTAAAAAGATAAATAATGAAAATGTAGGACTTTCTCATTGAAATATTGCTGTCAGAGTACGAAACGATGACATGGTACAGCAGCAGAAACATCCTGTAATGGGACTGTCAGACAAATGTCCTCCCAAGTGTCTGAGGGCAACTTCTCGGTCACTCGTTAAGCACTCTGGATGTAATCAGTTAAAATGTCATGTGAGGGGAAAAACTATATTGGGGAAGGGAACGTTGTTATTAGAACATCACTGAACATTACTGTTACCAATGCCATCAGTAAGGTTTCCAGGAATGGATCGAGTGCTAATATTATATATGAAACAGGCGTGACAAGAGATGTGGATAAAGATCCTTTTCTGTGACCATTCTTCATCAGTCAGTTAATGAAAGTTAGCTGTTAGCTAGCAGGCTAATTTACCAAAGCAAGAGGTGTTACTCGATCAAAAATCGCACGTGCCTGACACCTCCAGTGCCTTGTCTGTCAGTGATGTACTCTGAGAAAATCCTACATTGTGTGTGAGTGAGTGAGTGAGTGATGTTTTTTCAGCTTTTTGACACAGTGACCTCTTGTGATTATTTAGTCAAATTGAAATGGCGAGCTGGATTATGCTTCAGTTGCTTCCACCTCGGCTGTAGTTCAAAACTGAGTTAAACACTGAGACACGAACATGAGACGTGGGTTGATAAAGCGGCTGTAGCTACACGTCCGCCTGTCAGCACACACGCTTACGGATTAGAGTCGGTCCCGAATCAAACAGACTGTAATTAAAAGTCAAGTCAAAATGAAGTAAAGGAAGTACTGATTTGAAACTCTTGCTCATTTCTGTCATGCTAAATCATATTTGTGAGAGGGTTCGCCCCCCGTCCTGCTATTTAAAGACAAAATATTATAAAGAAACTTGCATATGCCTTTTTTTTGTTGTTTGTTTACCTCAAATATCGGTCATGTTCTGTGTGGCTGTACAGACGACATGACACACGTTACAGACACTAAGGTGTGACCTGTAGCCAGTTCTGCTCCGAGATGTTTAAAGAGGTTGGACACTGGGGATTTTCCATGTGGCAGTAATGTTGCTCTGTGACGCGGGTGGTATAAAGTTTATCTTAATAAAGTTGGGATTTCATGGAAGAATCTGTACTGTTGCATATGTTCATACCTTCCTCCGCCAGCGAACATCTGGATCTTGGTTCTGATTAGTTTGCAGTGGACCCTGGTATGTAGGCTTCTTGTCTTTCTCATGATCACCTCGGGTACCTGTAAGATTTTGAGGTACTTGCACTTTACTTTAATGTTATGCTACTTTATACTTATTCTCCTCTACATTTCAGAGTGAATGTCTTTCACTTCTACAGGAGGGCTGAACAATTATTCAAAGTATTATGGAAAGCACAATATCCAGATCGCAGGAGATGCAATTGCTTTTGATAAAGGTCAGATGTGTCACAACATGCCATCATAAATGAAGCGGTGTGGTGCTACAGAGATGCCGTGACCTACAAATGATTTCCTCCAGACATAAGGAAACATTCACCCAGTGGAAATGAAATGCAAAAATTATCATTCCAGTTGCAATAGGATTTCTTTATTTTTTGCATATAATTTAGCCCTATTCTTCAGTTACTAGTCAGATTTTACATGTAAAAAATCTAAATATAGTTTATGTTGACTTCCAGCAGTGCAACTATTTGCTTTGTATGTAATTTAGGAATGAAAGTCTTTATTATATTATGCAAATCAGCATTTTATTACATTGTAAATATTCATTTAATGCTCCCTTATTATACTTCTATTAAGGAAGTAATACTTTCTTTGACGCTTTAGTCCAGGCATTAATGTAGTTAATGGCATGACAACGCAGGGCCACCTGTATTGTTGACTATAGAACTATTCATAATCTATTTAAGTAATAAAGGAACAAATAAATAGTCCTACTGTATAAATAATCCGTAGGAGGAAAAACATAATTCCCTGTGAGTAAAATATTTTAAACTCTGAACAAAGAACTGCAGTGATTTGGGGACAGTGGAATTTAGACTCTTAACGCTGGAGACTTGAGATTGGGTGACAGTTCGCTGTGGTCCAGATCTACAGCACGTGAAACATGCTCTTAAATTAGCTGTAGTTTAGTGTTTCTACCAGTGGGCTGAGTTTAGCCCCTTCCCCATGAGGCTTCGAGCCTCTCACTCCCTGTATGTGTAGCCTTATCACTACACATGTCCCGGCCATATATTGTAATGTTGGGATTAAGTTGGGCTTCACAGAAATTGCATAATTTTGCATTTATGTTAATAGTACTTTACATATTTTAGAATATTTCCTATAAAGATATTTGATCTGCTTCGGGCTGATGGGTTAGGGTGATCCCTATCTCACATTACTGACGTCCTCCCCGACCAAAACTACCAAGTAACTGGAAAACCTAATGGACAATTTGTGTTTTTATATTATATCACGCAGTAATTGGTTATAAAAGTTATACACATTTTTAGATACATTACACCTGTTAAATTCTTCATTTAGGTTGAAATGTATCTCGGATTCTCCTGTTTCTGTGTGTAAAAACGTCTTGTGTTCAAATAATTACTATAGTAAAAGTGAAAAGTATCAGCAGTACAGTGCATTAGAACATCATAATTACTTGGTCGTTTTTAGAAGGAAAATTTAGTGATGGGTTAATTTTACGCAGTTTTGCTGTATACCACTGCACCAGTGGAGGGGGGGGGGGGGATGTGTGTGAGGACCTTTACCCTCAAAGGTGAGACAAGGTCCAGCATGGAGGAAATACTGGAGCAATGGCTGGGGTTAGCTTGGGCAATGGCTATTCTTAGTACATACGCACGTAGATGTACAAGACAGTATACTATATATTTTTATTATACTATATAAATATACAAAGGTTAATATTACATTACTATCCCATATACTTCATTATTATTACATAGATCCATTTCATTGATGCAGGATATGATCTTTGCAATGTAATGGTTTGAAGTGTTGAAGTGAACTTGAAGAATTTGTGCTCTCAGCTTCGTGGTGTTTTTTATTTCCATTTTAAACCGTTCAAGTTCAGGGCCACTGTTAACCCCACCGCCACAACACGTTGTCTTTGTATTTTGTATATAACCAAGTCCCCATTAAATACAGTGCACACAGCAGACTACACATGGCCACTTCTTTACGCACCGAGAGATTCACAAAACAAAGAAAGTACACTCTGACAGGTTACACCATTACTTTACGGACCAAACAAACCTTTAAACTTTACATTGTCCAAGCAGATGCATGGCTGCTTCATAGGTACTTCCATCTGAATGCCATGTTTTGATAAGTTAAAAAGCTGCCATTCCTGCTCATCTAGCTCCAGTCTTACAAGTAACCGCTAAGCAAATCTAGTATGAGAAAATGTTCCAGAATCAGAATCAGAATCAGAATCCGGTTTATTGCCAAGTAAGTATTCACATACGAGGATTTTGTTTTGGTGCGTGGGTGCCAACAAGAGCAATATATACAGAAAAATAAAAAAGATTAAATATTAAATACCATTCTCTGAACTAACGTATCTTTTAACTGCGTTTGAATCTTAACCTTGCCCAAGCAAAGAGCAGTTACTCAGCTTTCTTATATGTAGAAAGCA
>JAVQJL010013046.1:0-32117 GCA_036024295.1 Nannoperca obscura
GAGGACGGTCAACTGTGGTAATATGAGGGGGGCGTGCCCCGAGCACAGTTCGACCTGTCTGTCAATGACAGTCGTGGTGCAATTGGAGCTTCCGTAGTTGGTCACGCCGAGGCGATTCCCATAGTGAAACACCTCACTGTTATCAAAGAACCAGGGATTACGTTAAGTAACCCAAAGTTATAAGAAAACGGCTTATCATTAATCCTTCATCACCCTCTGGAGGATTCATTTTGAGGCACACGTTATCAAAGTAAAATAATGGTTTAAACAAAAGATGTAACGTACACTGAGTGAGGGCCAACAGCAGCAGCGATGACAGTCCAGTGATGATGGCAGAGAGCAGGAGCATGCCACGCCGACCGAAGTGATTGACAGACAAGCAGATGAAGATGCAGGCCAGCGCTCCGGTTATCACTCTGAGAAAGTAGCTGAAGTAGAAGTTGGTGGAATAACTGTGCAGGTTTCTGGTGAAACAGTATTGGATGCCTGTTCCAATGAACCTGGAGGAGAGACGAGAAGGGTCAGACTACACACATCCATGAAACCAAACACTCTGCATCTCACTTTTATGATGACTATGATTTCCGGGGTGAAATCAGCGTACAATCGACAACCATGTGTAATCAACAAGCCTGTGAAGTAAAGTCAGGCTGACTTTGCTTTTACACACAGAATGAAAACTCACATCGTGAAGCTGAGGATGAGGCAGTTCTTCCAGATAACACGAGTCCGACGCAGCTCCAGAACTGACAAGTACCTCGGTTGATAGTCTTCTCCGTATGCTGAATCTAACTCTGTAAACAGCAAAAGAGGAGGAAAAATACCTGCAAGAGTTCAACGTATCTCAAAAGATCCAAAGGGCTTCAGGATACGTGTAATTCAGCAGGCTTTAACTGAAGGGTTCAAATCTATTTGTTACCAATTCTACTAATGGCTGCCATTATGCGTATTACAATTCCAATTAATCAATGAGCACAAATAACATCTGCACCAAGGCTTTAAAAGCCAAAGTGTATAGATGAACTCATGTTATAGCCCCGAGCTCTTCTTCTCATCCTACAATATCTTAAAGAATAACTTAACACACCCTGGAAATCTCATCTGTAGTGTTTAAACTGTTCACCTTGCTGCAGTGAAGTACAGCTGTACTTCAAGACCCCGTGACATCACTGTTGGGTGTGGTTACAGGTTCTGACCCCACACATCAGTGATGTTGGCTGTGGTCAGAGGTGAAACTATCAACCAGAGTAGGCAGCAAAACACTGCCTTTACGCCTTAAACAACTTTCATGTCACATTTTTATAAAGGTTATATCATCATATCATCATTTATAAGATCATTCTTGTTTTGTTGCTCGTTTCCTCAATATTTTAATGGTTTATTTAAATCGGTTTACTGACTGATGGGTGGGGCATGAACTGTTTTAATAATGAAAAAGACCAGTTTGTGTCAGAGTGTGCATACACAGGCTTTGTGTGTGTGTGTGTGTGTGTTTACCTGACAGCAGGGTTTCACCAGGGTAGATTTCATCTCGCAGACAAACACCGTTCCTGGTGGAGAATTCTTGGAGGCTCCTCTTCACCTGGGGTATCTGAGCTGTGGCCAGCAGCCAGCGAGGAGACTCGGGAAACACTGACGCACAGCTGAGGAAAACAAACTATCATATCTCAGAGAGATAAAGAGCTCAAACATTCTCTGGAACACTGACACAGAGGGTGAAAAGATTAAGATTTTTTTTCTGATATGATTTTTTGGCACGACTCAAGAAAAAGTCATTGCAACATTTTGTGATATTACTTTATCACATGTAGATGGCATCCGCATTCTTTCATTTATAAATCATTGCTATCCAAGTTACCCAGATATTTAACATCCTTAGTTGAGTTCAGAGCTAATGACACCAGAGCAGAGGATATGTTAGCATTATAGGTTTATAAGGAAGTCACCTTCCTACTGTGCAAAACAAACTAAAGTCAGAGACTTTATGCGTCTTACTTACCCACTTGTGAATGTGGTTTAAGTATATGTGTATGTGACAACTGCTTTGTGTGACTGAACTGTCCTGTTGTGATGTTGTGCATGTAATTTGTCCTCAGGTCTCTCTTGTGAAAACAACCCTGGTCAAAAGGAGACTTCCTGAATAAGTAACTAAACTAAACTAAACTAACGGTCTCAAGACTTCTCCAGGTAGGATTTTATTTATTCAAACACGTGGTTTCAGGCGTGGCTGTTTGAAGGTGGGAGCTTCAAACATCACCACTGTTAAAATAATAAAGTGCCCTTAATGCTTCACCAAATACACACATGGTGTGTCCACCAACGCACCCCCCCCACACATTGCCACATGACTTACCACCAATAGGAGAGCAGCAGGAGCAGAGGCAAAGTGGCCACAGCCTGGAGAACGGGCCAATCGCGACACAGAACGGCAATACCGGGTAACAGCAGCTCTGCGAACACGGCGAAGAAGCCGCTGACCATGGCAACCATGAGGCGATGGGGAGGGTCACACAGTTCCAACCCTGAGAGAGCGACGGGAGAAGAGACGATAACATGAAAAGACATCTGTCCAGAACCAGCACATTCCCTGTCAGGCGTGAACGTGTTTGTATTGGATGAGTCAAACTTCATGTACACATGTGTGGTTAAGTAATACTGATGAAGGCATCTGCATTTGTTTCAAGTGTTTGTTTGTTTTTTATTGAGCTTTCAGCAGACAGAACAAATCAATTCAACAAATACTGTGGAGGACATAAAGTGTCTGTATTAGTGCTCCTTTTTAATTATTAAGAGACAAACGGGCATCAGAAACAAACCATAACAACAACAGTAAACATATCTAACAACATAGTTACGTACAGAGGTAAAAAATTAAATAATGTAAAAAAGGCATTCAAGATCCTTATTGTCAAATACAAATTGAATTGTATTTTTAATAACATTTGTATCTTTAATTAGCATTATTTTGTGGAGAACCAACCTCTGGGATAAATAATATATAAACAATATTTTACCCAGTTCTCATTAAGTGTGCACTTCTTACCAAACCTCCCCCATTTTTCAGAATTTGACATTTGGGTATGGAAACATATTGTAATGGAGTCAAACTAAAAACATCAGCCAAGTTTTTGATTTGAGTGAATTATGTGTGCCTAAACGCATATGCGGCTTCAAAAAACACAAACACAAGGTTCAACAAGCGAGATAAAGCTGCCAGGAGATAAAGTGCTGATGTAAACTTGTTTGGGAGTGTGTCAAGTTGTGAGAGTTTCTGCTGAACTTTCACCTCCTTTTCCCCAGAGCTCCGATTCTCTTTCCACCTCCTCCCTATTAGGAGGTGGGGGCGAAGGAAAACGAAGAGCTAACTTCCTGCTCACTTCCTTGCCTTCAGCTCTGTCCTGCTATTGTTTCTCCATGGAGGAGCAGTGCTGGCGGGACATCACGGAGAAACATTTATCTCAGGCCCTCATCCAGCCCAGCTCAGTGTAACCAAAAGAAAAAAGAAATCTGTACTCAATCTGGCCCTGACCTCATAGTGTGAATGTGGGAGTATGCGCGGATGTCAAAAACAGAAAAAAAAGAACGCGTTTGCATTTCAGATGAGACCACTTTTCCACGCAGGAATGTGTACAGCATCTGCAAACATAATCACATTCCTACGCTCTCATTTTAGACAGTTCAAAAATGAAAACACACTGTAATTGATACACTATGTATCCCTACCAGCCAGAGACATCTCATCATAGACAAAGTCATGCTGAAAAAGGGGAACTAAAGACTCATCACAGAGGGGGTTTACACGGGAGAGCCCCTAAAGGAGGACAGCTGAGAGGTAGAAGTGAAGAGAAACCAAAAGCTGCCTGCTGTCAGTCACAGATCAGCACAACACACTTCGGTTAGTCATCAGCTGACATTTTTCTTTTTAGGAGACCAATTTGAGTGCCTTATTTGTTTAGCTTTTTTTTTTTTTTTAACTAGTGTGTCCCAATTCCATACAACATACTGTTTGTACCCAATATACACAAACTGTGTTAGTATACCAAAGAACTGTTTTCTGCTAACAGAAAATTATACAACACGTGCAGTGATGCATGTTAAATGAATTGCTACTTTAAACTGTCACTGCCAATTAAAGTTATTATCCTTTAGATTTTCATAAAATCAAACCCCATTTTTGATTTTACTTCTCTTTATATTGGCTTTCATTGTTGGTAGCACGGCCCATCATTCCTGCACTTCAAATTGCCGTCAAACACACATGCGATTCAGGAAACAATGCAGAGTGTAATCCAGTGTTACATTTTATTTTAGAAAACAACTCATTCCTTGTGCACAATGAAATCCGATGATGTTTCCAATCATTATTGACTGACTTATTGTTAAAGCTGTTAAGCTGTAGCTTTAGACCGCATTTGCTGTCACCACTGGTAACCATGGGTGTCATCATATCAACCAGGACTGAAATTTTAAGGATAACAATTTTTTTTATTTGGAGAATAGTTTCTGTGTTTATGAAAATATACCTAATTCTGCTGCAATGTGACCAGGAATCATTGAATATGTACTAATTTGTACAAAAATATATATATATATACACAAGAATACAACTGTTTTTGTCTAACAATTCAGTCTAATCACAAAAGTATTTGTTTTTATTTTCTTGCACAAAGAATAACCTAACCACTAGCCCTAGGTTGGTGTGTTGGAGCCTCCAGTATTTCCTCCAAGTAAAACGCAATTAAATATATTTCTCCCTTGAGAGGATGTGGTTACATAGTCTGATAATCAGAATGAACAGCCATTTTGTTAGTCGCTAAACAAGTCGAGACTCTAGGTGACACATACTTTTGTTTACAGTTTAAATGATAACTGCCGACTCACAAGCTTTATGCAGTTAGGGCATTTAACAGAGGGGGTGTGTTTTAATAAAAGTAGATTTTGTTTTAGGTTTTCACCCAACAACAATGTGTTCTGTGCATCCTCTGTATGTTTTTAATATCCTAATTTAACCACTAGTTTATCTCGGTCGTGGATATGTTCAGATGAAAGTAATTAAATCATTCTTTATGTTTTCAGAGACTGAATGATGAAAGCTGAACAGATAACAGACATATCTCTGAAACAAGGTCACAAAGAAAACATCAGATTAGGAGTAGCTGGGAAGAGATTACAGATAACCTCATGAACATTATCCAGTTACATTTATGTACAGACTCTCAATACATAATATTCTGTATACTAATATAAAATACTGAAATAAAAATGTCATTGGTGAAATAACAGAGATACTGTTATATTCTTGCCATGTTCTGTCACCTGCAAACCACAGACGGTAAAACTATTTTTACAAGTCACTAGTACATAATTGTAGCATTAACAATAAACTGACTTTAAAGTGTCATTATATTGCCTTTCAGATCTTCGTAAAAGTATAAAGTCTGATTTCAGCTGTTTGTGTTGCCTGAAATAAAGATAAGATGGTAATACAAAGATAAGCTGATTATCCAATTTGCTTCTGTAAGGGCACAATTGGATTTTTCTTAACTTTGACTGATAAGATAGTTCACCGGGTAGACAGGCTTGCATTTGGCATGTCTTTTAAATATTTATCTCACAATATTAATGTTGGTTTTTTTCTTGGGGGGGTGGGGGGGGGGGTTCACTGAGTAAAGCACGAAAACAAACTGTGTCTACTGACTGTGAAGCTGCTACCAGTCTGCTTGAACAAACTCAGGAAATGACATGTATGCAACCAGCTTGAGGGCATTTTATTCTATGCTGGGAAAGTGTCACTATTCTCCTTTTATTTACCTATCAGCTTCTTATTTTGCTAATTTTTATCATGTTGTTTTGCTACTTCATGTCATTTTTGGGTTGTGTACATTATGAAAACAGATTTAATGAAAACATGACATTTGCATAAACACGGTACCAGGCACATGAATCCAAAAGTGCTCTCTAAAATAAACAAAGAAGTGAGTCGCTGTGTGTGAGGAAGCGGAGATTGTCCCTCCCCCCCCAATTCCCCAGAGAAGTTGATTACTGAATAAGGCTGCAGGAAGTGGGACAACCGTTAAATGTGCACGGGATACTCACTGGCAATGTACGTGGATACAAGCACCCCAGCGAGCATGGCGCCCTGAGATAGACGCAGCAGCAGAAACACCACCGCACTGTTGGACAAACACACGGTGACCCCTAACAGACTGGACAGACTGATGGAGAGGAGGAAACATCGCCGACGACCGAACCTGAAAACACACATGCACAGTCACATTGCCAATCACTAGGTCGCAAAACATACCCAAGTGAAATTATGGAGACCCATAGTGTTATATTATGATATTAAATGCAAAAGTAAGTAATATAAAGGTCATATTAATTTTGCAAAATTTGTGAAATAATTTAAGAAATTAATCAAACTCATTACATAAAAGGTTATTTCATTATTTTATTTTTGTTAATTTTATTTAATATTAGCATTTTTTATTTCAGTGTCCTTTTTCAAAAGTAACTTTTACATTTACATTTTTTATTTCATGTTACTCTTTATTTCATAATGTCACTTTCATGACAGTAGTGGTGTTAAAACCCTTCAAGGTAATCACATGCCTCCTGCCTCTTGAACTAGCAAGATCCACATCTGCAACAAGCCAGTTAGCTCCTGTTAGCAAGAGCAACAATAATGTCAAATTAATTCTGAAACGATCTAGCTGCTGCTGTAAGTAAGCATAGTAACAGACAAACAAATTCATTTTATTAGCCAACATTAGCTGGTTAATTAGTTAACAGAGGTAGCAGTTGTTGAGCTTGCTAGCATGAGGCAGGGGGCATGTGATTGGCTAAAAGTTTACACAATTTAATGTTTATTTGTGTCATAATGTTTTTAAAATTTATTTAATATGGACCACTTTGGGGGTTCTTTGTAAAATATGATTAATGCTTACCAGTCGCACAATGTACCAAGGAAGATGTATCCCAGAATCCATCCTGTCATAAAGCAGATATGCTGCAAAGGGATTTTCCAGTAGTCACTGCAAACCAGGTTCCACTGCAAAGGAAGCCAACGAGGTACAATGACAGGTCACAAATATGTAGCTGATTTCTTTAAAAAGGCTCAGTAATTGCCTAAAACAGCATGGCACTGTAGTTTTTAGCAAACGTTACTCTATTTTCAGCTGAAAGATTAGTACACATTTGGTACTCTAGTGAGCCTTTACAGCAGTAAGATGGTATGAGGTCGGCTAAAAATAAACTACAGTGCCCATGTTCATTGTAATGAAGGAATATGTCACTCAGTGTGACTCGTTAATGCGTTTTTAATAGTTTTTAGACAACACGAGTACAACACAGCACAGAGTAATATGCTGTATTTGGCTCGGCTACACTGGCAAAACTTGTGAGTTGCATTAATTCATTGTTGGTTTTGGTATTTTTGTGGGATTTGCTGACAATAATATTCCAAAAATATGGAATATTGCCATCCTTTATAATTATGCATTCAATACTTTTAATAATTTTATAAAGCATACAACATTTTAGACATGTAATGTTACAGTGGCATAATTTATTTCCGATCATTTGAAACTTGGTTGAGCAGAGATACAGTGAATATATAGCGACCTTTGTTTATTGCCCAACTTGCATTGTTACTGCACAGTGATGCAGTTGCCAGAATAAACTGCTTTGAAAAGTGTTCTTTGGTGGGAGACTCCAGTAACTGATATGTGGACACCACATGTGTGCTTCTGGATTTTAATCTCCAACAAAACAGGTTGAGAATGCACTGCTTCCCGGCAGCTGACACTCAAAATCTGATATCACAGCTACCTGGAAAGCAATATGTGTTTCCATTTGATTGTTTCATCTCATTTTAGTTGAAAGGCTTTATTTAACCAAGTTTCAAGTGTGTGTGTGTGTAAATATATTTTAAAAAAACTAAAATTCTTTTAAAATGTCTTTATAAAATTGGATAACTCACTTTTTAAAAATAAAATATAATTTCTATAATCAAAGTAGACGTGAACAAATTGTCGCCAACATGTTGCATTCATTGTAATTTGACTACATACCATGCAGAGAATGGCGAGCTAACAGTCAAGTCACAAACATTGAGGTTTCTGTGAGGAAGCAGGAATGTAGATCATGTCGTTCCTAATTCAGTTAAGATGCCTGCTGACAGTGTTATTACATTAGAACAAAGTAGTGCTCAAAGTAGAGCGTGCCTGCAGCTCTAGTTCCAGTCGCTGCTTATAAATAAATTCTTGTCCCTCGCCTTCTTTTCCTTCCATCTTCTCTACTATGTCCTCTATGCGTAGTTGACGTATTTCATGAGTGTGCTAATACGGAGATCAAAATTTTGTACTGATGGTAAACTGGTATTCAATGCCTAATTGCTCAGGTTTGTACTTTTTCATTAACAGGCGGTTCATGATTTAAATTTGACCAATTTTGGACTATTTGTATCTGTATAATTGTGCAGCTGATATTCATATAATATTTTTTATAATGAGAAGTTTGACTTGTTTTGTTAAATAAAAAAAAAAGTATACCCAATACCCAACCCAGTAGGATATCTTCTGGAAAGACAAAAATCGAGAAGAATACAATAGAAAGCCGCTCGCACACTCGAATCACTGCTCGCTTCAATCAGCAACCCAACACAGGTCTTCCTCAGGGTTAAAAGTTGGGTTCATTCACATAATATCCCGTAAAGTATTTATCAGGTGGCGAGGGTCTACTTGTGACTATTGCTGCACTTTACTAATGTGTTTTCCCGTGTTTGAGACTTTCACCCTAACACACAATACACAGTCATTTCACAGGTGTTTGCAACACCAGAAATTCATGCAGCGACTAATGTACAGTAATTCACAAACACAAAACCGCTGCACAAGTGAGTCATTACGCAACACTGATTAACGGTTTACGTCAACTACAGAAAGGGTCTGACAATAACCATCTTTAAAAAGTAGCTTTTGAAGGCGACATTACGCAAATTGTGTGGTCGGATTAATTTGGTACAGGGGCCCGAAGCAAACATGAAATGCTAGAGGCATTAATAAAAGTAGGGATTTCTGGCACAACTTGGCTACTTGAAGCTGCATGAGAAGGGAATAAAGTCTGAAGAGGTCACAACTCCAGTACGTTATCAGGGCCACTTGGCGTCTATGTACAACGTAAGCACAATACGAAGGTCCTAAAACCGACAGTGTCCCTGTTCAACACAGGGCATCAGGTAATAAAGCCAGACACATTCGATATGGTGCTTTAGATATTGCATATTCCCAGACAATATTACAATTAATCATATGACCAATTACCACACTGTGAACCTGGGGCTTTTGAGGGGCCCTTCAGAGGTCTGGAGCCTCTGGGAAGTTGTCCTGATAACACGGTTACAAGGAGGCGAAATAGGTGTTGTAAAAAAGTTGTAATGTGTCAAGTCTGAAAAACACGACAACATATGGTCACAAGCAGATCCTCACCAACATCAACGCTATAAACGGTCTCCTCTGAGATGAACAATCTATTTTAAATCAACAGTTGTTTTTGTTACTTTGCTCAACCTGTGTATTTCAAGGTGATGATCACTATTGTACTCCTTGTTTTCCTTTGTTGCAGCAAATGACGTCATGGGTGGAGGAAGCTGTTGCTGGTGAAGGAGGTGTTCAGGGTCTCAGGAAGGAACATGGAGTCCTCAGATCTCCCAGTGATACAGTTTGTCATGGGGGGAAAAGGAGGAAAAGGCTCCTCACTGCCGGGATCTATTTCCTTGAGGCCGTGATGGACAAGCAACACTGTGAGGCGACGTTGAGGAGTAATTACTCATAATGACTTTGTTTTGCCTATCACCTCTTCAGCGAGGAACACCCACTAGTGTGGTTCAGACACTGCATCAAATAATATGATGTTTTAATAGGCATTACAAAACACTGCATGTGTGAGGAGTTTGGTCACATTGAGAAATGGGTTTGTTGGAACAATATCTGCAGACTGTGATAGAAATAGATAAGTCCAAAACAAAACACAATCACATTGAAACATTTTGCATATCTAATGTATTTACATGGTCTAATAAGCAGTCATTTGTTCGGTGCCTGGTTGAGCTGTTATCTGTGACCCTGGGAAACAGTGTGTCAGACAGCAGATAAGTGAGAGTGAAAAAGACTGAGCAACAACAAAGTTTTAACTGATCAACCTGCGCAAATATTGACTTGAATTGCTGTGAACAGCCGTGTTTCATGACCACACAAGCTCACAAGTGTCTGCAAGATAAAATGCTTTTACTGACAGGAAACTGGAACAACTCCAGTTCAACACCACCATCTTGGAGCAAGGACAAAAGAAATGTAGCCTAATTAGTGTCAAAGTGACGGGACCATGGGGAATAGTTGCTTAAATCTCAGAAATATTGTATGTGATAGTGAGTAATCAACCAACTGTAGTTAGCGGTGGGGTAAATAAGATATTAATGCACAGCTGTGTTGCTCAGCCTTAGTTTAGCCTACCACTGTGGATAAACTAACTTCGGATCCGTTTGTGCTCCACTTCATCCCTGTGTCTAACTCCTTTAAGAGGTTCAAAGTGAAGCCAAACACCACGTACAGACCTGCACGATGACCTGCAGGCCAAAACAGTCTCTTACCTCAGTGACAAAGTTGCTCTGGAGCGCCGCTACATGAGCGTACTCCCACCCTTTGGTGCAGGACACCCTCTCCCTGACCATATTTTCGGAAAGGTCCGAGGTGTTGGGTCGGTACTTGAACAGCTCACAGTGGCTGAGGCCGGTCCCGTTCACCCAGGGGATGGTGAAGTTCAGGTACCCCTGTCTGGTGAAGTTGCTGAGGAGGAACGTTGAGGGCAGAAGGTGCGGGTCGGGTTTGCAGTGGTACAAGTCCGGGATCAGAGTGTAAAAAACGTCGCTAAATAGATTCAGCATGACCGCGAAGTTGGGGAACCAGCTGAACACGACCACGATTCGGTTGTAGCGCCCGTAGCCGCCGGTGTGGGGGAAAATCTTCGTCTCGTAATCCATTTGAAGACGAGTGTCTGCGGTAACAGACGCTTCTGTGGCCATTGCGCAGCGAGTTCGCACAGTCGACGGCCGCGCGCCGCCGCAGCAGGTATAACTGCGGGGAGGGAGGAGGAGGGTCAGAAGACACGTTCAGGGACCCACCTATGAGACACCTGCTTCGCTGCTTCAATTTCTGGATCTCCCCCGAGTCACGCAAAACGACTCAGCGAGCAGGGATTGCTGGGTAAGATACAACACACCAGACATCAAGTCTAAAGCACAGTTGGTGTCAAATAGATTCACATCTCATCTTTGTGTTGGGGGGATTAGAGCAGCAGAGGCTGAGATGTCCTGACTGTCACAGCCCCTGTTGTGGGTCAAGCGCCAAATAAGGTGGATCATTCATTTCCCATAATGCATTTCAAAAGCGTCTTTCATTAGACTCCCTCTGCCCCCTAAATGGCCACTGGTTTCAAATCTTGAAATGCAGACTTTCTGTTTAAAAGGTTAGATCTCAAGTCCACACAAGGTTATCTCGTTTCACAACATCACCTAACTATCATCTGTTTTAGTTTATTCTGCTTTTTAATCTTATTTTATTGTGTAATTGATCATTTATGTATATTAATTTAATTTGTATACTTAATTGCCTGATTTTACTTGTCTCCTTGTTTTAATTTCGATGTAAAGCACATGGTAGCTGTGTAAAAAGTTTATAATTGTTGACTTCAGTAATAATCTTGGAGGTTTATTATTCAGCCTGGAATTAAACTTGATTTGAATGTTCCATGACACTGTGGGACTAGTTGGGATTGCTGGACTCAGGATCTAGAAGTGCTTTACATTAATGTGTGTGCTGTCTTAGTGCTGTTTAGCAGCTGACTTGACTATATTCGTTTCATCTGGCTTTGACAGGAAACATTAACACTCATATTCCACTGAAACTCAACACTCACATTCACAACAGTAACATAAACAAGTTGCAAGGAACTTTTGAGAGAAATGACAGCATGTCCAATGTGACACAACACTTATCCCTTATGAGTTTCTAATGTAAATTGCCATAAATAGGTATTATAGATCAGATTATAGATCTGTTTAGGGGACTGAACTCTTCCAGGATATACAATTACCACAAGTAACAAGTCTGGCAGCCATGTCAGGGAAGGCATTTCAAACATTCAGATTGTGAAACATCTTTTGCTCACACTAGATTTGACACCAAACATGGTTACTTCACCTGCCATCAATAGAAACTGTCCCTTGGACTGCACATGGCCACCACAAGCTAGGTTTGTCATTATATTGACATAAATGGTATAATTTAAAGTATATTCATTATTTTAAGTTATACTTTTAAATGTAGCGTTTTAAATATTTTATCTTTTAGAGTGGATATATTTTGGGTGTATCAGAAATGATCAGTGGCAACTTTATGATGCAGTTGCAAACAATACTTTCACATCACAACACAAACAATACAAAACAACAAAATCTAGAACCGGAGGACGGCTGGTAATATTTCAAAATTTTATTAACGAACATAATCTCTGAGGAACAACAGCAGTTCTCGCGCTCTCTGTACATGCAACTGTAGAAAATAACAATTTAGAATTTTTACTTTTCAGTTTGTCTTTTTTTTCCCATCCATCCTCATTTTCAGTTTCTCGCGTTTTTATTTTTTTATGTCTTTTTTTTCTTTATTTTTTTGCAGGAAATCAACGACAGCTAGAGGTGAAAGTACTGGATTTCTGTTACAGCACTGACAATAGCATCAACAACCCCCTCATATACCCCCCCCCCCCCCTCCCCCTCTTAGCTGCTCCAACAATATGTACACAAATAAACTACATTGTACAAATAAAAAAATGTTACATTGTTACATCATAATCACCTGCAGCAAGCGCACGCAGCTCGTTGCTGTTAGAACCCCACATTCTACGCAAATCTTCAGACTAGTACAAAGAGGAGGGTGCAAAACGTCCTGGGAGGTTTTATTTACAGAGCTATGTACAGTATGTCTCTTTCACGCATTACAAGGAGGAAAATTTACACAGCGGAGACCAACTTCAACTTAAAACATACCACAGGTGTCAGAAAAAAACAAAAAAGATAATAAATAGGTTATTTCTCACCATTTAAAGAGCAGTTCTCCATGCTTTGTATTAGTCATTTTCCACTCTAAAAAAGGAACAAAGAAATAGCTACAGTCTGGGTTTTAATTAAAAAATAAACAAAAGAGAAACAAATTGAAAACTAGAAAAAAAAGGCTTGAAATCGTGATTCTATAGAATGAAAAAATAGCAATTATGTATATTTATGTCCAGTAAGAAAAAAAAACTAAACAACAAATAACAAGTCTAAAATAAACATGAGTGAATGTGAGGAGAGTAGAGGTAATATGTTGCTGACTGAGGTGGTGTCAGGCTAGAATCTGTATCACCACGGCCAAGTGCTCTACTGTGCATCTGAGGGCTGATGTGTGTTTGTATCAGTATTCAATTTATCCAGAAATCACTCTTTTGTTAGTTGAATATTCACACTGGAGAATCAACACGGATGGATGTGTTTAGTCTATTGCTCTGTGCAGCGGTGTACCGCAGACTGGGGGAGAAATCGCCTGTCAGTTGTGTCAACCATCACCATTTCAAGCCTTTGTGGTTCAAATTGATTACAGAAGTAAAAACAAAGGCAGGGCATAAACCGTTAAAAAAGATGACACATGAAACGGAAACACACTTGATGTCTTGTAAACAATAGTGAGAGGGCGTGGTCGGTCAGGGCATAGTAACGGTATACATTCTGCTCGATAAGCAACGTGATTGACATGCCACTGGTGTTTATGCTTTGTACAGGAACAAAAAACCCCTAAGATAAACACAACAACATTCAAAACTACATACACTGAGCTAAAAAAAAACACAACAAAAACACACAAGGATCCTGTGAACTAAAGACACCCTTAACCCTCTTCCCCAAAACGGTGTAAGAAACCAACAAGAAAATCGAAACAAAAACATGACAAACGGGGGTTTTACAAAAACAAATTTCTGGCTATTTGTATCCAAATGTGTGTGCGTGTGTGTTTATGTATACCAACCAGGATTGTGTGTATCTCTCAAAAATATCCAGGACTATATATCTAGCCACCTTGTCTGCACAGTGTAATAGCAACAACCATTGCACTTGACTAGACATACCATACACAGCTATGCTAACTGACAGTGTGTAAATAACTTAAAAAATGTCAGATAATATTGCCATCAGGATACATGAGCAGCTCTCACACACAGACAGGCTTTGCCCATGTGGTAGGTCAGGAAAGCTTTTCAAGACCAAGACCCACTAAAAATAGAGAATCAATCCAAGTCATCACAAATCAACATTTCAATTGGGGTTTTGAATTGAGGACCAAGAAAAAAAAAAAAAAAAAAAAGATCTGCTCAGCATTAAGCTATTTCTTTACCCTCCACTGTTTGTGTTAATGTCTGTCCACTTTTCTGTTCTTTCTGAAAAGATTTAAGTCTCGTAACTGTCTCCTTGGACAAGATTATGGCAAATACCACCGGACAACAGAGACAAATGAGAAAGTAACCTAAAATTTAAAATCCCTGACAACACTAGCCAAACCCCTTGTAGATTAAACATTGATAAAAGTTAGAAGGCTGGTGTGACTGGAGCTAACGGTTTAAGCCTATTATGCTTTCATTTACTACCAAACTGATCTAAGTGTTTTACTGGAATCTATAAAGGGAACTGAACACCCTATAGGCTGTAATAAAATGTCAATATATTTAAAAACACCCATTCACGGGAAAGGCCACAGGAATCATGCAAAGCCAAATACGGTTCTGGAGTTTTCTGACACACCGGCACCATCCAGTGAGTAAAATTGGAACAGCACCTAGAAAATAAGCTGCTCTGCAACAGTGGACAAGGGGCAGACAATTTTAAAAAGTCAGTATGGAATGAAACCTTTCAGTGGCTGTTACAGCTTTTTAGTCTATTTAATGTGAAAAGCAGACAAGCAGGGAGAACAGAACATGTGCTGAAGTGCTAAAAGACCTGTGTCCTGTTGGTTTTAGACAATGATGTTTTGTGATGAAGAGAAATGATTTCAGTCCAATCTTTGTAAATTATAAACACGGAAAATTAATTTGAAACCATTCTACATTAACATGATGGTTTTGCTCATGAATGACATCTCTCCAACGTTCATCCCACCCATATATATCTATGTGACTTTGCCCAACAATGAGTACATTTTTTTTCACTGAAAAAGGCATTTTCTTGGTTCGAATTTTTATCAGATATAATTGTGTAGTAAAGCAATGAATAATAATCCTCTATTTTTTTAATAAATCCTCAACAACTATTCTGCTACATCTGAGGGACTATGTGGTGGCTGGCCTGTGGGAGGCCAGTTTAATCCAGAAGTGTTTTCTGTCAGCTATTGTGGTGATCCACGTCTAAGGTGAGTTTTCTCACTTAACCCTGGACTGAATCTAGAGATGGGATCATACAACTGTGCACTGGAGTCTTTCAAATACTGACAGAATCGTGTACACATTTTGGCCCATGGATATGAAGGGGGGGGAAAGTGCTGCCCAAAAGTGAACTGTACATAAAAAGATACTTTTTATTTCTTTTATGTTTTTTCTTTACACTTAACTGAGTGATATTACAGTACATAGGTTATTTACAACTGTGCAGTAATGTGTGGCAAAATAAATTATCTAGAAGGCAGCAAGAATACATTGGTTAACGAATATAAAAACTGTACATAATTTACGGAATACAACTTTTTTTAATTTTTCTTTTGTTTTTTTCCATTAAACTAATATTGGCTCTGTAGTGTTTCAAGTCACTTCCTCAGAAACAATGAAATGCCCAAGTAAAGAAATAGACAAAAACAATATTTCTCTCCTCCTGCCAAAGCACAATTTCTCAACAGTCTCTATGAATCTCAACATTCGTTGTGTTTGTTTCTTCTGGTTGTCCTGTGGTGTTTTTGCAGTCCATGGCGGTCTGATGTGTTTGTGTTGAAGCAAGCAGGGTGACTGAGGAGCACTCCGGTCAGTCCTCAGAGATCCATGCCTGTCCCTCTTCTGTTTAGCCAGGCTGAGAGGTTGCAGGGTTAGTCTCTTCCTCTCAGACACTGGACCCTGACGTGCACACACATCACTAACCCTCTGCTGTATTCCAATTAGTGGCAGGCTATGATGCACTACTGTTTAGCTAGGCCTGGTGCAGTATGAACAGAGAGGGTGTCCTCTGGGTATACGGTCTTATAGCCCCCAAACCAGCTGGTTCTAGCTTTCTGGTCTGTCCATCCCAGCTGTCTTGCTGTAGATACACATTGAAGATCAACATGATGCACCACAGCTCCAGTCAGTTCTTCTGGGTCAGCGCTGGACTCTGTCTAGATCTCCTGGCCCACCAGGAGCCCTGGGTCAACAGACGAGGCTTCTCTCCTCAGCCTTCCCTCAGGACAGGCGCCACGCTGTTGGGAGAGCTCTTCTCTGACACCTCCTCCCAGTGGTGGTGGGCCTCTATTGAAGCAGGGACCGAAAACAAACTCAGAAAATATATCTCTGTCCCCTGTCTCACCATAACTGAGCACTGAGGAGTTGTGTCCCATGTCAGAGCCTCAAAGCAAAAACTGTATCTGCTTCTTACACTGACCAAACAAAAGCGTAAAAACGTTGAGGATGAAAGTGCAAGTTGTGTATTTTCTTTTTCCCCAGTAAAAACATGTTTCCTTCTTCACGGAAGGAAATCAAGAGCAAGTTTTTCATCTTCACTCATTATCTATAGAATATAATTTTTTCCTGTCAAAAGTCCTCTTTCAAACTTGCTAGCCCTTTCCATTCGTTCTGTTCAACGAAGTCTCTTTGAGAAGAAGTGATTCAGACAAAGTTTGCTCTCTATCTGTGAGCACATGTGTGTCATGCAGGCAGCAGGACAAAGTCATCGTTGACATCGACCATTGGCACGTAGAAGGACGGCACTTCGTTGACACAGAGGGACTTGTGCCCTGCTGGGTCCAGCTCCTGGACCTTCAACTGCCACTCCATCCTTTGCACTGCGTTAAGGGCTGCTGCCTCATGTTGTTGCCGCATCAACAAACATGTCTGGGGGAGAAGAAGCCAAGCATAAGTCCACTTGGTATATGCGCAAGATAATGGAATAAGTGCCTTTTAACTGAAGACATAACAACACATTAAATCACTGCAGAGTGCCAATATTTACCTTCATGCGGTCATATTTATCATCCACATCCTGGATCCAGGAAATGAACTGACGAGCGTTGAAGCGATCTCTCACAGATTTATTTTCATCACCCTAAGAGCACAAACCAAGTTAAAATGTAGATTAAGTAATAATTGGCTGGCTCAAATAAAATCAGTTGTAATGGACTAGACATTCCTACCTGGCTCTCTGATGGCATATTGTATACTTCAGAGTCCAACAGCATGGTGCAGGCGCTGAATGGCACAGCCTGATTGGCTATTGTCCTGGCTGCTCTGCAGTGGACCCTTAAAACCTCCTGCTCACATGAAACGATCAGCTTCTCCTGTAACCATTAACCAAAAGACAGAAAGAAATGTAAAATTCGATATAAAGTTAGACATCAGGCTGACCAGCGGGCTGGTTGGTGAGGTTAATAGAAATTGGTCTTTATCAATAAAGTAATATGTATGTTTCACAGAAAATGTTGTCACTTAATTAGCAAGAAATTAAACACATTTGTGTCTGCAAATCACTCTGGCTCAACCTAGGAGTAAGTGGTATGCAGATTTCGCTTAGATTTTTATTTACAGGCTTTGATCTTTCATCAAAGTATGAAAGCAGGGACAAGGGAGTGAGCGATGAGTGAATTAAGGATTGAGAATAAGCCTAGAAAATAATAATTCCTTACCCGTTCTATGCTGTGCTGCAACCTGAGCTTCCCTCTTACTGACTCCTGTTGTCTGAAGAGCTCCTTCAGAGGTTCCGAGAGTGATGGAGGTGGGGCAATCTGATGAGCAAACACAATATACAGTATTATATACATATGCTGACCCCCATTAAACAAAAACTGAAATTGTAAAAAAACAAGCCTAATTTACATTTCTACAGTAAAAACAGTATTTATGTCTCTTGTCATGCACTAATGTCTTCTGAATTGCTTTACAGCTGAGAAATTTCAAATGTTACCAGACTTTAACTCCAAACTGTTTTAAATCTACTCATTACTCTGGCTACTTCATTGTGGAAAAGGGTACTGACACCATAACTTACAACAGGTATGTGAAGCTTGCTGAGGGGCTTGCCATCCAGCAGGTAGGAGCCAGTGTAGGTCACATATTCAGCGTAACACTGTGGTGCCTGTGGGGTGATGTAGCACAGAATCTTCCTCTTTTCCTCAATCTTCTTCCTGATCTGCAGGTACTCAAAGTAAGGGTTTGAACGGTCACTGTGGTACGGCTCAATATCGTCCAGCTTGATGGCATTGACTACTACAGCCAAAGTCTGTTGAATCATTTCCCTGGTCTGCTGCATGGCTGTGTTAACCAGCTGGACCTGGACCTGCTGCCCAGCTGAACGTGGAAATTTCCTCTTTCGTGGGTGCTGCGTCTGAGATTCCTCTTCATCCATGGACAGAGGGCGACCTTTTGTCGTCTTACTGAGAACCACTGGTGCAGAAGTTGTTAAAGAAGTAGGTGCAGACACTGCTGGGGTTGAATTAGGTGCAGTAGAGGAGACACTAAGCACCGATTCTTTCTTCAGAGCTGAGACAGAAGAGGCTGAGGTGGGTGTCGGGGTTATAATAGGAATCGGAACAATGCTCACTACTGGACTGGTCGTTACAGTAGTAGCAGCGGCAGTCGAGGTTATTACACTGCAGGTAGGAGGGACAGCAGCAGCAGAGGGATTGTTCTTGGCGCGATTGCGGGTTATCCTTTGAGGGATTTCATCCACCTTTTTGGGGATATCCACAGTGGTGGATACCGTGGTCAGGGTTACCGTTGTTAGCTTGGATGTGGTCTCCTGAGTGTCTGGTTGTTCCACTGTGCTGGAAAGGGTGACTGCCACTGGGAGCTGAGGAAGAGGACTGCATGACACAGATTCTGCTACTGACTCAGGCATCTCCTCCTGTCTTACCTCTGACTTGACTGCAGACACTGAATCCATGGGTAATTGCAATGACTCTGTGAAGGAGTGGATCTGTGTGTGATGCTGCTGACTGGGATCTGATTTCACAGATGAATACAACATATTGTTATCCGACTCATCAGGTCCTCCATAAGGTCCTTTTCTTTCCAACATGTTGCCCTGTTGCTGTGTAAAAGACAGAGAGTTGTTGACAGGCACACTCTGAGGCTCAGGGTCCATCTCTTGCTGAAAATTGGCATGGGGTGACGATACAGCCAAGTCTTGTCCGGTAGGTTCCCCTAAACTTAAGTCTCCAGCAGGGCATGGAGTCTTAGCCAGACTTGTTAAGTCCATCTCCATTATATCCGGGTCATCTCTGTCTGTAATGATATGTCTAATGTGGGTCACCACAGTCTTATTGTGGTCAGCTGGTTCTGGGTCTTGAGACTCAGCTTCTTCTGACTTGTCTGGTAATGGTAGGTCAGGCAAGGAGAATGGTCCCAGGTCATCCAGTTCATCTGCATCAGGCGAGAATGGATCTGCCCAGGGCACCACAGGCTCAGGGCCCACAGCTGGAGCCATGTGTCCATCAGTGGTAGCACTGAAGCTGAGTGTGGTCTGTCTGCTGTCTGGTTCAACACATGTTGACTCTGTGTTCATCTGGTGACTCTCCTCTATGCTAGGCTTGTTACAGTCCTGGAAGAAAGACTCCAGCCTATTGGAGGATGATGAGGTGTTTAAATAGTTGGGTTCCCCATCAATAGCCGTGTCAGGCCTCTCTGGAGAGGGGATGTCCGCCACAGCCTCTTTCTGCTCATCAAATTCCTCTGGGTCCTCTTTGTGCCACCTATTCCAGGTAGCATAAGGTGGGGTGACAGAAGGGTGTCCAGACAAGTGCTGCATGTCACTGTCTGAATGGGAATATGGACTGGTTATTTTGGAGACGGCAGCCTCTATCTCCCCATACGCCCTGTGGGGAGATTTGAGGTCCATATCAGGGTTCCAAACCATGCTGTGATCAAAACAGTTCTCTCCATGGTTGGGTGCAGAATGTGTGGGAGAGAGCTGGTGGACCTCTGGATCCTGCTGGTCTGGAGACTCTTCCGGCCAGCTTTTCCTCAGAGGATCCTCAGCTTGAGGGGAGAATGGCTCCCTTGTTTGCTCCGGCACCTCCACTGCACAGTGGTCACCATCAGCTCTCTCATCCGTATCACCCATATCACCTTCCTCCTCGTCATCCTCCTCTTCTTCATCCTCCTCTTCTTCCTGCTCTTGTTCTTCTGTTACAGAAGGAAGATCTGAGAGGACCAAATTAGGCTCACTGTGGTGAGGCTCAGAGATGTCATCAATGTCTAGGGGTGGCAAAGCAGCAGGAGCTGGGGTTGGTGGGGCAGCAATGTCAAAGCAGGGCTCCTGGGGGTCTGGCCTGTGAACTGGTGTAGAAGGTTTGGGCAAGAAACTGTTGTATACACTTTCAGGAAGGTGTTCAATAACCTCAGTGCCAGCCAGAGTTGGTGCTGCCACATCTGGTGTTGGATGGGCTGGCTCCAGCCGCGGGGACAACATTCTAATTGGGGAGAAATAGGGAGATGGCAAGCCCTCCAGCCTGTCCACAGTTGCTGATTTGTCCTCTAGAGTTTGGGAGGAAAGTGACGGATCAAATCCAGTTGCTGGATCACTTTGCTGTCGAAGGAACTTGTCAGCCTCAGCCTTGAACTCATCGTCCAGAGGCCTGCGTACGTCAGAGGATGCAGAACGGCTGACAAGCGGCAGCTGGAGGTTCTTCGCTGGGGTAGGGCAGGTGCCCTCTTGGAAACTCTGGGAGTTAGAGTACCTGCTGGGAGGACAATGGAAAGACAAGACATTAGAAAATGTCACATTCAACATGGTACAAAACACTACAAAATGATCAAAACAGTAATCCTGCAATGCGTTTGCATGTTTAAATACCTTTCAAAGAAGGATGGGGAGCAGGCATTCATTGACATAGTCATAGCTGATGAGTTCTGGCAGTCCAGTCCATCCAACATAATGTCAGGGTAATCCTCTGCACTACAAGATGGGGTACGTGGGGTCTGCATTACTTCCTCAAAACTGGGGCAGGAAATCACAGATGTTGGTGTGGGGACACCAGTTGGCCTGTTTTGATCTGGCCTGGGAGAAGCAGGGAGGTTCTCCTTCATTTGGTGGCCAGCAAGCCAGTCCTTTGAGTTTTGACTGTCAGTAGGCTGGAATTTCCTGCCTGGGGACATAATTTGGGCAGGGAGACCCACATCCTTCAGCTTTTTCTCTTTAAGACCAGACTCCAGACTATTGGATTTCTTTGAAGATAACTCACTGCGGTTTTTCCGTACTTCCTCTGTGGACTTGGTTTTGTCCTTGAATTTAGGGTCCCCTGACTTGGGTCTCAGCTTTTCCATTTGCTTCATCCGTTCTTTATGTCTCTTGTGGCGCTCTTCAATCTCCTGGTCTTTTAGACTCAACATCTGACCAAAACTTGTCATTTGATAATCACCATCCACCAACAGTTTTTCACGTGGACGAATTTCTTTTCGCACTGTGTCTTTGGACTGAGTGAGTTTTTCATTTTCATCCTTAACCTTAGATTTACTGTGGTCCATTCTGTTGTCTTTCTCCAGTGTATCCCGATTTCTGTCTTTTTTCACATCAAATTTAGGACTTTCTTCTTTTGACCTGTCTTTCAGAACAGTGACCTGTGGGCTATCTTTCAATCCTGACTTCACATCAGGGTCTTTGGAGTGTTTAAATGACCCAAAGCCATCAATGTACTTATTCTTCTCCTCCTTAATTTTTTCCTTATGTTTCTCCTTTTTCTTTTTGTCCTTCATCCTGTCACTGATGACACCAGTTGCTTTGTCCTTTTTGGACATTTCTTTTTCAAATTCTAATGTCTTATCAAAGTCGTCTTCTCCGTCTCCCTTACCTCCATAAGGGAACGTGTAAGGGTCTGCCTCTAGAGGCATTGGCTCTTTCTCAAAAGGTAGACTCTCTCTGCGGCTGTAGGACTCTCTGATCTCCTCTGTCTTGTCACGTTTGTCTCCTTTGTCCTTCTTGACCTTTTCTTTTTCCTTGTCATGGCTTTTCTTGGACGAAGACGAAGAGGAATGCCGATGCCTCTCTTTCTCTCTGAACTTGTCCTGGGGTGTAGATATAGACAGGGAGTCTCTTCTGTCCTCAGACACATCAGTCAGGCTGATAGAGTCATAGTAAGTAGTGAGGATTGGCTCGTGACCTCGGTCAGTGAAACTATCCGAAGAGATTTCACTGTTCTTGTCATTGGAGTCATCCTTGTAGTCATTCATAGCTTCCTCCTCCAATTTTTCTAAGATGGACTTTTCATTCTCACCACTGCCTTTAGAGGGTTTCCTTTCCTTAGAATGGTCCTGCTTGTCTTTATATTTGCTCTTTGTCTTTTCCTCACTAGTGTCCCTTTTGTCCAACAGCTTTTGCTTATTTTTCTTCTCTTGGTTTGAGTCCACTGACATTCTGTCTTTCCTTTCCTTATGTTTTGCGTCGACAGAGTCTTTCTTGTCTTTGTTGTGTTTCTCTAAGGAGCCTTTCCTCTCTTTACCTGTGTCAAATGTGGCCTTTTCTTTCTTCTTTTCTTTGTCTTTTGCCTTTTCTGTGTTATGCTTAGCCTCTGCAGAAGATTTTCTAATTTTTTCTGAAGGGAAGTGATCCAGCTCATCCTGATCAGGTGTTGAGTCTTTTCTGATGGAATCAGACACAAGTGCAACACCACCATTGTAACTGTCCTCCTCATCGTCACTTTCATCAGTGAATATGTCAGCTATCTTGTACCACGTTTTTTCACGGATTTTCTCAGTTTTTCTTTCCTCCTTCTTTACCTCCAAAAAATCCTTTTCCCTATCAGCATGTTTGTCTTGAGGGACCTTTTCTTTCTTGTCCTTGGTCTGTTCTGAAGACATCTTCCTATCTTTGTCTTTGCCATGAGACTCTTTGTGTTTGTCTTTGGCTCCTTCCTTCTTGTCTTTGGTGCCCCGGTCTGCATCCTTTTCCTTGACAGTTTTTTCTGTGGAGTTTTTCTCACTTTTATCCTTCTCCTGATCAGCTGCTCTGTCTTTTGTTTTCTCTTTGTGCTTGTCAGCTTTTGTCTTTTCTCGCTTTTCCATTCCTTCACCCTTCTTTTCTTTATCCTTTCCAGAGTGGTTTCTTTCTCTGATATCACACGATTTACCGACAGCATCAATGTCTTTGAAGAAAGTATCATTGCCATATTCATCTCTTATAGATTCCGGCTTGATTTTTATGTCCTTTCTTTCCTTCATGAACTCATATGATTCTTTACGGTCTCGACTGTTGTCCAGAGAATCCTTGTCTTTTTTGTCTTTGACTGTGTCTGTGGACTCCTTCCGCTTCTTTTCTTTTTCAAGTGAGTGACTGGAGTTTAATTTTTGTTTTTCTGACCAGTCTTTTTTCTTGTCATTTGTCTTTTCTGAAGAATCTTTGTCCTTCTTCTTAGAAGTGACTTCTTTCTCTGATCTTTTCTCATTGTGATCTGATTTCTTGTCCTTGACTTTGTTATCTTTCCTCCGCGTCTCTTCCTTAACAGTCTCAACAATTAGTTTAACTGCATTGTTGGCTTTGTATTCCTTGTACTCTTTGACAGGAGCCTCCCAACTGTCATCTCCATAGAGGGATGAGTCAGAGGACATCTCTGAGCCCCATCTGTCATGATGGTCATCTGAGGCACTGAGCTTTGTGTCCTCCAGATTGAGGAAACGGTTGTTAACGTCATAGCCTTCATACTCCGACTCTTCCTTCTGTGTTTTGTCTTTTTTACACTTCTCCTTCTCCTCCTTGGTGTTTTTCTCCTTGTCCACCTTTAGTTGCTTTTCCTCTTTTTGTTCGCTTTTCCGGTCTGCCTTTGAGGAGGACTTCTCCTTGGACTTTTTCTTTTTCTCCTCTTTGTGAGCCTTTTGTTTATCCTCCTTGGGCTTCTCCTTCTCCTTGACAGTTCTATCCTTGTCAGATTTTACAGGCTTTTCCCTCTCCTCT
This sequence comes from Nannoperca obscura, assembly GCA_036024295.1. Taxonomy (NCBI): domain Eukaryota; kingdom Metazoa; phylum Chordata; class Actinopteri; order Centrarchiformes; family Percichthyidae; genus Nannoperca; species Nannoperca obscura. The sequence goes on from JAVQJL010013046.1 coordinate 24,197, forward strand.
TTCGTCTTGTCCTTGGTGGAGTCCTTTGTTTTCTTATTTTTCTCCTCTTTTGCTATTCTATGCAGGTCTTTTCCAGATGACCAATCCTTATCTTCAGACTTGCTTTTTGAAAGCCTATCCTCCTTTTTTGAATGGTCTTTTTCATGTTTGGATAGCTTCACCTTGCTTTCAGCTGGTGATTCTGACTCAACAATTAAGGACTTCTGCCTTGAATCATCAAAATCAAAAGAATAGCTCTTGACAAATTTCTCATTCATGTCTTGATTAAGCACTAGACTAGGAGCTTTATCCTTTTCCTTATTTTTGTGCTTGTGCTTTACTTTATGCTTTTTCAGCACTTTGCCATCTACATCGGCTTTGGAGACCGCACTGTCTGCATTTGAGTTTTTGTAGGGCTCAGAATTTTTCTTGTCTACTGTGTTGCTGTGCACGTTGTTATTCTTCTTTTTGTTCTCTTGCGCTTTCCTCTTAACTTGTTTTATTGACTCTACACTGGAATCAGCAGAGGAGTAGTCAGACTCACTGGATAGTCTTGTTCTGACTGAATCTGAGAGAGAACTGACGTCTGACCATGTAGGAGATGACACAGTCTTCCAGCCATCTGTCCTCCACTGCTTTGGATGCTGTTCGGCTAAGGATGGTACTTGTTTCTGAGAGTTCAAGTTTCCATGGGAAGAGGAGGAGGATGCATTAAAGCCAGGGGATTCTTTGAGGCTCATTGCGGAAGAGTCCTTCATACTATTTGAGCCCTTATCATCCTCACTCTCCATATCTCCACAATCAGAGTCAGATGTACAGAATTTGTCATTGACTTTACCAAACCGGACTTCTTTACTGACATTATTTTTACTCTCCTTCTTCCGCTTCTTTTTGACTTTATTTTTATCTTTCTGTTGTTTAGAGCTCATGCTGCCAGAGTCTCTAGTCTTGGTATTTGTTTGCTGGGCTTGTTGCCGTGGCGTAGGCGCTGGCGTGAAACACAACGTCCTATCATCCTCGTCTGAACTGTTACTGTCAGAGATGATCCGCCTGACAGTTTTCTTTGGTGTGAGCGAGTTGCTTTTGGAATAGGTTTTGACCTCCATCTTGGGTATGGAGATGAAGCTGTTGGCCTTGCTGACCGGGTCCTTTCGGAAGTCTTTTTTTAAGAGGTGTTTATCATCCACAGGAGGGACACGTTCCTCCTCATCATCCTCATCAAATTCGTATTCATCTTTGATGGGTGTGACAGCAGATTTCGGAGGGTCTACAGATTTCCCTTTCAACTTCAGGCCCTTCTCAAATTCTGAGTCTGTGTTATTGCCATCGACAGAACTGGACGGGGCAAATGAGGGGGCATCTTCCTCCTCTGAAGATTCTACAGAAAGTAAAAAGAGGCACAATCAATACACATTTCAACTTAACTCTTCCAGCCCCATATACACTAATATTAAAAATAATGATAGTTGAATAACTTATAACAGTCATGTAATTAGGTGACTCAAAGATGTAATATTACATACCCGATGAACTTTCTTCACTTGAGGTGTAAGTGCCTTTCCCCAGCAATAGATTCAGCATAGTTGGAGAGTTGGCAACCTTCAATGGTGTTTCACCTCTCCTGTTGCTTTGACGTGGATCCCCTCCATACCGTAAAAGTAGCTTAACCACCTGAGACAAAGAGAAGAAAACCATTAAAATAAATATAGCAATTTAAGAGCTGATATGACCATGTTCTCTTGTGGTTCAGAATTTAGAGGTCAATGGTTATAATGTTTTATTGTTTTGCCATGTGAATTTAGAAATGTTATTTTGGTTGTTGAGTGCATTCAGACGCTAACTGCCTTTATTGACTATGCATTCTTCTTGCCTTGAAATGTCCATTGTTGGATGCATCGTGTAGAGGGGTGTCATCATCCAGACCCTTGGTGTTGACCTCTGCTCCGGCTGCCAGCAGCTGCTTGGCCACATCATAGTACCCCCTGTTGCACGCCTCATGTAATGCAGTCCAGCCTAAACATAAGAAGAATTACTGTGTGAGAGTTGTATGTAATGCACGAGTGAATATTCATTGCTACATGCACAAAGTAACAGACTATTTGTACAAAGAGCGTCTTACCTGCAAAGTCTTTTACATTCACATCAGCTCCCTCGCTGATGAGCTCCTTGATGCGGCGTACCTCTCCACGAATTGCTGCTCTGTGCAGCCGAGTCTCTCCTCTCTCATTCCGTTTATTCACTTTATCTTTGGTTTTAGATGCAGAGTTTGGCGTTCCCTTCTGACCCAGACTGGACTGTGACTGATGCTTTGGTGTTGTGTCTGTAGGTAGGAGATTGACACTTTAAATTCAACACTAGAACATTTTCTTACGGCAATTTTTTTTAATGTGCTTTTATAATTGTTTTCATGTTGTTTACTACTACTGTGAATAACAATTTGTTTGAAGGGATTACAGCCAGAAGGGGGCAATATTACTCTAACAATCAACAGCACAGCCATTGGACCTACTTCACTTGAGTTCATATCATCACATTTACAAGATTAAACCCAAGTCTTAATCACATTTACATCATTGAGTTTGCACAGCTATTGTCCCAAATTATTTTTGAAACTCACCCTTTGTTGCATGCCTTAATGCATGCACCAAAGGAATCAATATATAAGCAAAAAGCAGATCTGCATTGGTCCTCACCAAACTAATTCTATCTCAAATGTCAACAGTAAGAGGAAAAAGTGCAATGTGGCAACAATAACACTATTTTAGGTATCCACTACATTTACAGCTAAATTACTTTTTCTACCAAAAATAAATGTACCATTTCAGAATATATATCGACAAAGTACATTTTATGAATAATCATTTAACAGAAAGAATAATTAGATAACAAATAAAATACAACTAAATGACTGCATGCCTCTTGCATTTGGATGTCTGTTGTGATTTGGCTCAGATGCTGAGATTGTGCCATGGGTTCCACACTAATGCAATATCAACAGAAGAGTTAGTTTCATTTCCTTTACAGTCCGATTCTGCTAACAAAGTTATCTCAGATATGTGACTTGTACGACTGCTAAGTCAAGACAATCACTTTCTGATTGACTGCATAGGTTAAATTGCCGCTGTAGTGAGAATTAGTGTGGATTGGCTTGTATAACTCCATTCAAATTCAGCGTCCTGTACAGATGCAGAGTATGACTGAGATGTGGCCAAAAAAACAGCAGGCAACGTGCTCAACCTCCAGGAAATAAACAAATACAATCAACCTCATCCGTCAGCCTCTCTCTCTCTCTCTCCTTACACACATCCACTTCTATGCTGGTGTCTCTGTACATGCACATTTGAATTTGCTGTTTCAATTTCTCACACACACACACACACCATTTAAAGCACCCTCCCATCCCTCTTTCCTTGTCCGCCACCCGTCCACAGAAGACGTGGCCTCCATGATAAGCACGCACCTGGACTGTTGACGGACTCCTCAGCTGTCATTTGCATGAGCAAGGCCACCTGCTGCCGCTCAGAGAGGGGGTACCCGGCCCGGATCCCTGGCATCCCCATTCCAAACGGCAAGCCCACCTTCCGGGTGTTGGTGGGCTCCTTTTTAATGCGCTTCCGCTCTGGACCTGGTTTTTCTGTAACAAAAGTGAGAGGAGAGAAGCAGAGTTAATTTTATTGGATTAGATAGACACAGGTTTATGCATGCACTTAAATACACATATACATACACATTTACAATTTAACAAACAGTGTTCTTATTATTACACAGACTTCACACTCAAACAATTGTTTTTGCTAGTGTCCATGCCAATCATCTAAATAAACCTCTGTAAAAACAAAACAAAAAAAACATACTTGTTCACATACTACATTCTGTATATGTAGAACAGTATGTGAGAGGTTGGGTGGCAGCAGGGGTTGACTTTTGTGTCATTACCCAGCTGCCCCTGAGGAAGGGAGGGGCCAACAGACAGTGTGTTTATGTCTGTCTGTCTCTAAGCCAATCAGCCAGAATCGAGAAGAGAGGAAAGAGGGTGTGACTTGGCAGAACCACAGTTATTATGAAATAGTTGGTTTACATTTCACTTCAGCGTGGCCTTGCCAAGGTCACCACATGCCTGCCTGCCTGCCTGCCTGCCAGGCTTACTGGAGACACAGTGCTACTGGACAAAAGCAGCTGCTCCACAAAGACACACCCAACGATTATTTTCAGTGGCAACATACCATCTGATGACCCTTACAGAGGAGAAAGCTACACACAACTGTAACACTTCATTACTGTGGGGGAACAACTCCCACAGCAAGAAAACGCCAGCAACAATACAAACTCCTACCATGAAGAGAGAAATTGAAACAGCAAATTCAAATGTGCATGTACAGAGACACCAGCATAGAAGTGGATGTGTGAGCTCGATTTCTTTGAGTCTTTTCTCATTTCAAGACGGGCTTCACTGCTCAAGGCCACAAACACACAAGTAAATAAGGCAAGAAGGAAGCATCGTGGCTCGTGCTTCCGGTGGCTTAAGGCTTTCCAGGAAAGGATTTTTCCAGTCACAAGTACAGAGCTGATGAACTTTCACTAACATCTGTGAATGCTTACAGCTAATGTGCCTCCACCCCTCTTTGATACACTCTCACGTTCTCCAAAGCATTTGCCATTTAGACACATTCCTTCGGCTAGGACTTAAACAGCGGGAACCACAGAAGCAGTCCAAACATGTTTCTGAGCAGCACGACGGAGAAAGTGCTACGCTAGCTTTTCCAGACTAAGTTTACAAGAATGAATACCAGAAAGGCAGCTATTACCCTGATGCGCCCATGCAGAGGACTGCTACTAAACAACATACAAGGCCGAAGGCTCTAATACCAGAGTCATAATCAGTAGCAGAAACTGTCCTGTTCTTCTTTGTCATGGATCAGACTCTAAGTAGCACAAATCTAAATGCAGATGGGGCACTTCAAATTGACAACTTTTAATATATCCAAGCAAAAATGACAAAACAATTCTTAACCCAGCAACATCTGCCTGTACAAATGCAGGATTTTAATTTGACAGGATGTTGTGGGACACAGCAAAATGTATTCCATGTGTTTACAAAAGGAACGAAATATGATTTTGCTTTCATGAGGTTTGTGTTTGGTTAACCACCCTGGGAATTTAAGGAAAAATACAGATGAAAATGGTAACGATAGCTTGATTAAACATGACCCTGTCTAATGTAAAGCTGACTACAATTATTCATCATCACATGAATACAAAATACACTCATGTGGATCATTGAATTAGACAGATATACAAACAATTACACAACGTACTGTACCTGCTACCAAGTATGTCTATTTAGGGAGCACTGCTTACAGACAGGGCTGAAACCATACTCTCCTTACTGCTTGAAACTTGACTAACAAGATAAAAGAAAAGGAGAATAAAGCTAGCTAGGGATAGTCTCCCATGAAGAGACTGCCTACCTGAGCTTGGGGAGGGGACCACATCAAACAGAAATGTCTGCTTATAATAGAGGTAGATTTGATATGGCAGGCAGACAATACTACAGTGTTAGCTAACACCAAAACAAAGAGACTGTCCTGTTAGCCAACAGACTACTCGGCAAGAAGAACTACTCTAACCAGCCAGACCAGGTATTTTTGACAGCAGCAGCACGTTCGAGTGAAACAATGTTCTGTTGAGGGACTAATAAAAATTGCATAAACAGGAAGTTAAAGGAGAAGGCAGGAAGTGGCCAACAGGATGTTTTGTCAAAGCTTTGTATTGAGCAAGAAAGACTAAATATACAGTATTAACATAGTGTACGAGGCTCTGTCTGTTCTGGCATGTTTGTTGGATTTAATCAGTTATGTAATAAGTGTACAGCTTCTGCCCACTGGTTTTATTCAGAGCCTGAAAGACAAATCTGAGTGTTATAACCAGCCACAGGGTAAAGATGTGTGAGCTAAATATGAAACCAGTACCACACCACCTTCAGCATTCACAAACCTGACCAACTTTACTGTGCTGCACAACAAACCCCATTGCAAAGGCACTGCTGCACTTAAATTATCCTAGAAGGCTGAAAAAAGAAAGTTTGAGCACATTATGGTAAGCTGTAAATCCAAAGCAAGTCAGATAAATTTGTTTGGCCACTAACTTTTGGCCTTCTGTATGTTCAAACTGGGAATTTTTAAACCCCAAAACAATTCAGAAAATGTGACACTGGTCTGCTAAATAGCTCAGTCACTGTGAATGCGTGGCCATGTTGTGTGCATAAAATAATTGATTAACTGAGTGCAGAAATTACTTCATCTAGGGTAACAGGTAGAACCTTTAAGCCACAATGAAATCACTGTCTGACACAGACTCATACAAATATTAGCACTGCAACTAATCATTATTTTCATTATTAATAAATGAGTTGTTCGATAGAATCTCAGCAGAAAATCACAAATTAATCAGAGAAAAGATAACCTCATTAAATTGCTTGTCCGACCAACAGTACACAACACATCAAAAAACAAAGAAAAGCTGCACATCCTTACATTTAAGGAATTACAAACTTTTACACAATTCATTTGTGTCAATTCACAAATAGATTTAGCACTACAAAATATGTTAACAACAAAATAGGTTGTTTGCCTGTAGTCAAGCACAGTTTTTCCTATTGTTTTGGAGCTTTAGTGAAGATGGAGCTCTTCACAAAGAAAATGGCCTGAAAATGCTAGTTGTTTTCACATGCGTAGTGTGAGCATAGTCTGCATCTGAGTGCTCTACCATCTATCCTTGAAGTCTGACTGTGGATAGCGGTGGTGAAGAGGAAGAGGGGAGAAAAGAGCGGAAGGAGGATGACCTCAGGAAGGAGGAATGCTGCTGTCTAGCGCTCTTCAGCAGGAGTTCAAGGGAGACTTGGCAATTCTGTGAAGGTAGGCATGAGCATTTACATTATCGGGGCTTTGATTAACTTCAATTTGAATGATCTGCATCGTGCTGTCCACAGGTATACAGTGATCACATATTCCCATCCCTCCTCTACCTAACTTATAGGCTCTTGTAATATTTGTAAACACCAAGCAGACAACTTGCATGTGCGTGCTTGTTAAAGTCTCATTTGATAGAAATGTATATAAAACAACATCAGCTGTACAGCAAAGGCCTCCTCTGCCATTTAAGAAACGGGCAATGCATGAGAGATCCCTGGCATCCCCATTCCAAACGGCAAGCCCGCCTTCCGGGTGTTGGTGGGCTCCTTTTTAATGCGCTTCCGCTCTGCAGAGAATCCTCCTTGTGGTGTCTTAAAGTTATATTAAGATGCCTGTTATATTAAGATGCCACATGACTGTGGGGTACTATACCCCACAGTCATGGGCTGGGTGCTGCGACATGTCAAGTGGTGTAAAATTTAGCAGAAGGACAAGACACTGACCCAGCAGGGTGAGAACTTGAAAGGCCAACCAACAAAGCCAGACTATATCACACAGATATGCAGAAACAACTCAAAACACAGTTAAGAAGGGGTATGCAGACATGCACGTCCTGACTAACAACACACACAGGAATAGATACAGTGCAAATACACTTCTCCAAGTCTGATGAAGCTATTAGGAGAGACGTGATGCACTTGATGAACTTGATTGTATACACTGTGAGATTTGTGTAACAGCATGTGGCCTGGAATCTTCCAGGCTTCAACTGTTTATAAACACAATAAACTATTAAGAGACTTGTTCTGTTCAAAATAAGGTACAAAAGTTGAGAGACAAGGGCTGGAAGGCCACATAGCCCAACCCAATAACATATCAAGCTATTAGCATAGTAATAGACAGACTGTCCAGCTATTGTTCCTGAGCTGAGAGTTCACACCTAACTGAGGGGGGGGGGGGGGGGGTTTGACATATTATTGGCCCAGCAGCCCATTAAAACAAACAGGTGAACACGTATAAACCAGCAATAG
>JAVQJL010013047.1:0-13537 GCA_036024295.1 Nannoperca obscura
AGTTTTTGGAGTGATAGAGAGAGAGAGAGAGAGAGAGAGAGAGAGAGAGAGAGAGAGAGAGAGAGAGAGAGAGAGAGAGAGAGAGAGAGAGAGAGAGAGAGAGAGAGAAAGGCATTGTAGAAGTGGTGAATCTCGTTGTCTCTGCATGCAAATAGCCTCTTGCTCCTCTTTCCCTCCCTCTCTCTTTCCCTCTCTATGAGTCACCCCCTGCCCTTCACTGCTTCATTAATACACATCTGTACCCTGGCCCAACCCTTCCACCTCCTTTCTCCGCTCTCTCTCCTAGTGATGAGGAGGAGAGAAACAGAGAAGTGGGGGAGGAGGTGGTGGTGTTGGTGGGGCGGGTAGGCGCTTGACAGCAGCAGCACGCTGTTGGCAGGAGGAGAATGCGCCGGTAATTAGCCAGCACCGGTACAGACGAAAAAACCCAGGATGGAGAAAGGAGAAGAAGAGGAAGGAAAAAATGAGCAAAGCTCTGAAAACAAGCCTCCTGCCAGGCTAAACTCCCCAGAGGCGAGACCTGGACATGTCGGTGTGCAGTCTGGGAACAAAGGAAAAAGAGGAGAGCTGGGGAAAAGATGGGAGGCTGAAGAGTGGGCCCATGACAGCACCTGCAGAGATGGAGAATCTGATTGCGCCTGTGTGTGTGTGTGTGTGTGTGGGCATGTCAGCATTATTTTCTTGTGATTGTGTATGCCTCTCAGTGAAGGATGCCTTCAGATGCACAGATACAAGAGGCATCACCAGAATGTCTGCCTGGGACTGTAGGGTAACAGCTATGTTTATTTGCCTTATATTCAAAATAATCGTCTTCAAAATTACAAAGAGATTCTCCTGTCAAGACAGAATCCCCCAATGCTGATTGGTTGTCTAAATCCACTTCATTACTCCATGCCTCAGTCAGGCTGCACAGCATCACATATTTAGACAAAAAGCCAAGAGAGGCCAAGGTTTACTGTTCTGTTATAAGACAAGCCATGAAGCATGAGTTTATTTTTATTTAATAATAATAATCATTAATCATGTTGTAAAACAGGTTGATAAGCAACATACTAGTATATGAGTAATGATTTTCCGGTGAAGGTTTCAAGCCCAACTCACTAATCGTCCTGCACCATTATTTGCCGTAACATGTAGCAAACAATTTTAGCCTTGATAATGCTAAAATGGCAGATCGCATTTCCTGAAGTCATAAAGGTGTAATTTTCCACAGCGATGTGATATAAAAGAAAGAGGCTCTTTCATACCACATCGCCTGATGTCGTCAAAGGTTAATGAACTTAGGTCTAATGAAGAGATTCTGACCTGTCCTTACCAATTAACTAAGAGCCTTTAAATTGTACAGCAGTTTTTTTTTATTATTCTGTGCTTCAAAAATTAGTTTGGAGTGGAGACAAAGTGTGTGTGTGTGTGTGTGTGTTGTGTGAAAGAGAGCAAGAGAAAACTTGACCCTTGAGTCCTTTGCTAGCCTCATTAGTGGGAGGACTTGGTTCATTAAATGATGTGAGCGAGCAGTGGAGGCTAAGCACAGATCACACACGGAGAGGCTGTCCCTGTGTTTTTCTTCTGTTAATTTAGTGCTTTTTTGCAGGGGAAAATATTAAATGTGGTCCGTCACAGACACACCTGAGAAAAAGATACGTGTCTGCAGATCTATGCAGAGAAAGGTGTTATGGGTTCTGCACGTCAAACTAGCTAATTGGTTGATTCAACTACATTACATTTAGGCATTTAGCAGACGCTTTTATCCAAAGCGACTTCCAAATACCTGTTGGAAGGTGATATTTAAAAGAGGAAATGTATATTTGTTAGTACAAGTAGGCTAATGAAGCCAAAATGAAAATGTAATTCTTTAATATACATGTAAGGAAATATAACCTATAATGATACTGCAGCTCTGTACAGTATCATCTGGGTGGGTGTTTCCCATGGCAGCAGCTGACTGGCATTTGAGGGCTGGCGTTGCTAGGAGACGCACTGTGAGCTACCATGGTGAAGTACTGACTAGATAACTGTAGAGCCTACAAACGTTGAAGCTACTAGGTGTTTTCTTTTTCTTTTTTTGCTATCTGAGCGTCTTCAAGCCCACACAGTGTTGATAATATACCAGTAGCAATTTAAGCAGCCTGTACCTTTACAACATTTAACATTTGGGAGAACATATGGTATGGTAAGTTTGTATTCCACTAGGAAAGTGGAAGCTAGCACGCTAACAACAGATTAACTGCCTGTGTGGCTGCTGGAACTGAAAGGATATTATGAATTATTTTTAGTGTCTGCCCACACAGATATTGCACCAAACAAATGACTAGTACCAATATTATCAGGGTGTACCAATAGTTCACAACACTTATGTGGGGGGTTCTCTTTTATTTTTCTGCTGTGACAGAAAAATCAAAGAGAATCTATTTCTTCCTAATCTTTATCATTTTTGCGAATAAATCTGGTTTTCTGATCAGTATACTTACAGTTGGCCTATTTCGTCAACACTTAAATTTCTTCTTTATGGTTAATACAGTTTTGACCAAATACTAGTCAAACACTACGCTCGTCTAGACAAACACTGGTTTCTTAGCAAAAATTTATTTTAATTTCAATTCAACTTTAAAAATAAAGGTAATGTCTCTCGAAATGTCTTCCATGTACATTTGCTGAACTTGCTATGCTCCTTCATGCCTTTCATTGATGTGTGGTGGCCTCTCATGACTTGGCTGTGGATCGATTCAGCTGCATGCGCCTGAGAGCTGTGGGCCCGTCCAGCCGTGTGGAGCCCCAGGAGAGACTGGCTGTGGTTTGACATGCTCCATACTTCCCTCCAGCACAGCAGCAGTAGCAGCAGCCAGCCAGCCAGCCAGCCTGCCCAATGTCCCCACACACTGTTTGGAGTGTCAGCCCAGTGTGCTCTGCTGGGAGTTGGGTTTGGCAGTGCTGGTTACAGGGCTCAGGTGGGCCGCTGATGGGGCCTTCTGCCCAGCAGCCCCATGAGGGCGAGTAGAGAGGGTGAGAGGGACAGGTGCATTTATGTTCCACTTGTTGCACCCCCTCCCTCCCCACAGAGGATAGGACAGGTGCCCATGACATTGATTTTGGAGAAGCCTGAGAATCAGACAAAGAAAAAATAAGGGAGGATGGGATGGATGGAGAGAAAGGAAAATGTGATGTGATGGTATGAAAATTGATTTAATAAAATCTGCTCAATAAAAGTCAATAGAGAATTCCTGTAGGATGCAGTTTGTGACAAAGGCCTCCCCTCTGTCTCTACAGGCATGTGCATATGATTTCCTCATATAGCTTACGTGTAGCCAGCCTTAGTCAAGAAACACATTTTCAGGAAATCCATTTTTCTCAATGATCCCTAGGCAGTTTTGAGTAGTCCCTTCATATTCATCATAACCCTTTGGAAAATTATATGCATATTACACCATGCTCTTGGAAAAAGCATTATGCGGGATGTCTAGGTTGACGACTAAAACAAAGTCAGGTTGTTTGGCTCAGCAGGTTGCACGGCTTTGAGTAATCAGGGTTTGGGGATTCTAATTAGGACAATTAAGTCCTAATTACAATGTAAACATATTCTGCTGCCAAAACCCTAGACCCCTAGAGTGAGGCCTCTGTACCGTAGCCTCCCATTCTGCTCTACTGTCTAAAAAACAGCATGTCCCCCGTACTGTACAGTCTTGACAAAGATTAAACTGCTATATAGTACAAGCAGAAAACCACCTATAGAGGAGGCATTTAACCTTTAACCATTAACACTAAATTCACCATGCTTAGGACAAAGATCAGTTAATATTTTAATAATATATTTTCACTGATGGGCAGATTTTTATGGTTCACAACTTTTGACTCAGTGTAGCTGAAATGCTGTTTTAGAGCAGGTTTACCAACATGTGTTTTGCTTGAGTTAATGGACATACTGAAGATATTAAGATCATGTCAGCTGTGGATTTAGCGTATAGAAAAGTGTATATTCTTAGTCAGTTTACTGGCGCTCCATTTTCATTGTAAATATAGTTTCTTCTTGATATGTTAAAACAGTAATCCACCAATTTAGCATTGTACTCATTAATAATGACTTACGGTGGGCAGTTTAAAAGAAAGGATCAGAATCGATGCAGCAGAAGATATTGGCTTGTAATAAATTCCACATATTCTCAAAACCTGGCACCTACATTACCCACAATGCAACTTGACTGCATTGATTGCATTGCATTTGATTGGAGATTCGAGATGTATTATGCTAGTAGCAGCGAGCCACTAGTTTCAAGCAGAGATGAGGAGTAGTAATACCCTCCAAGACCTGTAAACAGACTTTGACGTGTTAAATCGCTGGAGTTCCCCTTCAAGTTTTACATTTAAATTAGATGAGAATCCAAAACTAGAAAAGACAAGATTTGAATTAAACTTAATGCACTACCTTTGCTGTAAACTGTAAACTGTAAAATGTATTTAAATTGTTCTAAATACTCTTTTTATGTGAAATAAAGGAACTGTAGTGTCTGTTGAAGTGTAAGATCCAAAGGCAGACGAAATCAGTTGAATTGTAATTGCTGTCATGTGTCTATTAAATTATGGAATATGCAGAGATACATGTATTCAAATTATGAATATAAGTGGGAAATGTGGTTGTTCAGTGTGTGCATGCAGTATTTGTGCATATATACACACATGCAAAATCAGCATACATGCATTGTTTTTGTTTTTCTTTGTGTATGTGCTTTTCAAATATTTAATTGTGTTTCATATTTCATCTTATAGCAACTTAGTAGCTTTGGATACAGCCTGAAAATGAATCATATTGATTGTATATCTAGTTGGTGTGGACAAAAATCCAGATGAATTATATAGGTCAAACTGGGAAATAGCATGTAATACTGTAACGGAATAGTAAAGTTATTGGTATGAAAACTAATTTTCAACACACCATCTGAACAATACCAGTTTGTAACAACCCTGCAAAAAACAATACTTCAGGTGATGACACTACCCCGCTGGATGCTGTTGAAAATGGAGTGGGAGTCAACAGACAGAGACACCAGACAGGACAGTCCCGGTTGTTCGCCCATCAGCTCTGGAGGCTCAGAGATGAGAAACATAGAATGAATGGGTTCCTTGGAGAGAGAGCAAGGAGGTGACAGGGTGTCAGGGTACTGTCACTATCCAGGATCAGGATTCTCTGCAGCAGACAGAGGAAAATGATTTGCTGAGGTCAAAGAGCCACCATGAGCTGTTATACCTTTTTTGGAGTGGGTGGGGGCATTTTTCAGTCTTATCTTTTCCTAACTTTTATATGCTGATGATTTCACACACTCCATCTCTTCATCATTCTCATAATTCATCATTGCCTTGTCCTTTTTGGCAGTAAGGCCCTGTCACTGAAGCTGGCAGTGGGCCTCAGCATGATGAAGCTGTGAACTGTATTTAGTCCCTGACGTCCAGATTCTTTCCTACAAACTAATTTCATAGAAGATGTGAAATTTTTAAAGTAAGATAATACAACATTTTCATCTTGATAAAATGTCCTTTTAGTATTTCTCACTGCTGACTGATATTACATTTGAAAACTCTTACATTAGCTGTGAAATGTGAAATGCTGGTCTTCCGCAGGAAAATGTTAAAGCGCACAGGAAGAGGTGTGTTAAAGAGCTATCATGCCAGTTTTTAGTACAGCGGGGAGGGATCCTGGCTGCCCTTCCACACGCAGTCTACCTCCAGTACCACATAAACACCCTAATTCACTTCACTTCCCATTACACATGTCATTCCTCATGCCACGCTTCCATGCCCATGTGCCTGGCCAGCTGCTCAGATGGGATTGGACAGCAAGGACAGGGCAAGGTGTCACTGTTACCATGTACTGTTGTCACTTGAACTTTGGTGTTTATGTCTGAGTTTTTCTGGTGGAACAAACAGAATAATTTCGATAAATCTGAAAATATTGTAAAGAAGAAACTGATCACTTTATCTCACCGCAAGTCTTCAAAATTCTGATTCTGTATAGTCAAACGATGATTTGTGTTTCTAAAAAAGTATTATAACTGTTTTTATTTTAAGTTTGTGTTATTTTAGTTGTGTAATTTGGTGTCTTTTTTAATGTTGGAGTTTTCTTTTTGGAGGCAACTGCACAAATATCACATTTTGCCCAGGTTTCCCACAGAGGAAAGATATATTCACTGTAGGTTCTCAGCCTCTGGGAATAAAGCAGTATTAAGTACATGAGGAATACATTTGAACAGCTTGATATTAGACAGCTTTTGTTCTGTCTCATTACCTTGGCAAATGTAATCTAGGACTCCAAAGGACTCCCATCCTTTTGAGCGCATATGCTCCCTATGACAGTATTTCCCCCGTACGCTCCTTCCATTCTGAAAATAGCTGGACCTGACAACTCCTCCACCCCCACCTGCCACGACTTGGACAAAGCAGAAACTATATTCGGCAAATGAGGCAGGGAACAGAGGCCATGGTTGACTGGTCCTAAGGTGAAGGCGAAGGCTTTGTCCAGGGGAGCGGGAAGGAGGAATCAGAAGCCTTTCAAAATGAGACTGTTTCACAGCCACGATGATCTTACTTCCTGCTGGGCAGGTCTTGTGGAGCGACCTGTGATGTTGTTGCTGCAGCTGAGAGGCTGGCCTGAATCCCCTGGAGGAACAGGAGGTCTGTGCTGTGATGTGGAGGTGATGGAACAAACACAGACACAGAAATGCATTCACCACCATGAGACAGAAGGGGAGAGTGAGAAGGTATAGAACAATATCTCCATATTATAGTGATTAATATATAATATATAATATTGTGATTTCCACAAGTAATTTGAACTTGTCAAAATATGTCCACTAAAAGGGCTTGTTTATGCTAGTGACAGTCTCAGATTGTTATTCTAAGTGTCTGACAGCATTATGGAAAGGATCCCTACAGAGAAAGACCTTTTTCTCTTTAATCAAAAGATTTTAAAAAATCTGTAAGATCCTTATTGTTTGACCAGAAACCCTGCAACAACTCCCCTCTTGCAAGATTTCAGAGTGAAATTTCGGTTTCGGGGTTTAATCCACATGGTGAAAAAACTGTTTTCTGGTGGCTTGGAGACTAGTGAGACAGATGAACTGCTGCAGTTGCAATCATTAAAGCAACCGTTTAATTCCGACTTGTTCATTAGCACTGAATGAAAAACATTATCGGTCTGTCGTAATGAGGATGTACAGGCTTTCTGTGGCTAGAGCGCAGAATGTGGTGGAGCAAACTGGTCATTCATTATGTAGATTTTCACTTATGACTTAAAATGATAATTTCCAGTTAAACTGTTGCTAATGGTTGTTAATAAAATGCATCAAATCCATATCAAGTTATTTAAAGGAGCTGTTATCAATTTATTTATAATAACAATGGATCATATGACTGCTTGTTTGTGAACAGGATCGCTTGTAGTGATGAACGAACAGAGAATTATCACCCAAACTCACCGCTCTCATCGGCGTAGTTTTTGGCTGCAGCAGCAGGCAGCTGTTTCTGGTGAAAAATTACTGTTCGCTACCTGCCCAGCACAAAAGGGCACACAGAATAAGTTAGCAATAAGCTGGTAAACAAGCATTTAGCAGCTAAAGAGCCAGATGTTTTTCTCAAGAGTTGGTGGAGACCAAAAGACAGGGCTTAAAATTAGTGAATATTGGACAAGAAACACAACTCCAAATCAATGCTAATGTGGCCCCCTAACTGCTAGATGTGTAAAATAGGCAACTGCTTGTTAGCACGCTTGGGTGAAAAATCAAGTATTTCAGGTTTAAGTATTAATATTGCATTTCCAAATATGTTTAGTCAGTGTTTCTCAGGGAAACAACAGCTCCAAGTTGTACAATAGTGGTTTGTTTGTAATAAAGACAAGAAGGACTGGGTAGTTAGCATGAGTTAGTATTTGAGGGAAGTCAATTTGATGTTGAAATTATCCTCAGGCAGTGCAGTTTAAAAAAAACCAATAAGCGCTTGTCACCACGTGTGTCACCAGAAAATGGGCATTGTATGATCGTGTGGTCGTGTGGTTAACTTCATTTTTATGCAGTTTCAGTTGTTTTGGATTTTTAAGTGAGGTCATGTAGTAGAAACTAGCTCTGGTAAGGGGCACAAGAGGAAGGTTTAAAGTATTTATGCAATTACATTTTTATTCAAACAAAAGAGAGACAATATATATTTTATTAGGCAGACAAAGCAAGGTTGTTGTTGTTCCACTTGTTACATCTTAATAGCTACAAACATAAAAGTAAGGGTGATTATTCAGCAGGCATGTTGGTTTGGTTTAGAAGCTTAGATCATCTTCAGAATGTACAGGCCTTTTGTATACAGCATGTTGATCTAATTCCTTCTCAGAAAGTTTCTGTTTAATTCAGTATACAGTGATGTTTGAACAGGGCTGGGCTGCCAGTTCCTCTGCAGCTGGACATAAACTTTTATTCATCGGAATAATCATCTATGAATCGTGGTTCATAAAACAAACTGTCGTTATAAAAGGCATAAAGACATTTTGCGAGCAGCGTAGAGATTGTGGAGCGAGAGATTGTTGAAAAGGAGAAGATGCCGTTGCCTTGTGTGCAAAGCCTTTCCTGTGCTGCTTCTTCTTTTATGGTCTGACCTTTCTCTTAATTGGCTGCCATGTCTTTACACTGAAACTCTGTTGGTCTCCCAGCCAAGTAATTTCTCCCTCTCCCTCCTTCTCTTCCAGCAAAAGCGTCTCCCTCTGACCCATAAATTGGAAGTGCTTTAACCTTTCCTGAGTGCTCACTTTATAGGGCTCTCTTTATTCTTTTATTATGCAGATGAGATGGATTTTCAAATTTCAAAAAGTGACTGGTATCACTCATACCGGCTTTTTTAAATAAATAATTTTATTCTTAAATGTGTGTTTTAAACTCATTTTTGAAGAGAGCACATACTAAATGACAGAATGACTCACTACAGTTAATCTCCTTAAAACAGAAAATATATAAAGAAGCACATGTTGCGTTGTAGCGCTGGTATTATTGCAGATATTGCCAAAATATTTTAAAAAATCATCTCCTCATTATAGTCAGTAATCACCAATTCACCTAAATCAGCCAGCATGTAATATTCCTCACAACAACAGATGCTTAAAAAAATCATAATCAGAAATGATGACTTAGTTTACTTATTTCATCCAGTTATCTATAAAAGCCATTATGTGTGCATTAATCAACCATCTATTAAGCTAAACAAGGTTCATAATATATCTGTGAAAGTGTATGTGTGTGCTCGGGGTGTAATATACTTGATGTATTGATATGTTTATTTCAATTTATTTCAAGACCTCATCCTGCGACTCTGACCTCGAAATCAATACTTTCATTTATGGTCCACCACCTTCAATCAATTCAGCCCCCGTCTCTTCTTCACGATGGACTGCCTCTGCTTGGACACATGTAAGCAGAGCTCCACAGCTCTCTCTCTTTTTTCTTTTCTTCAGCTGACTTGCCTTCTGTGTCGCTGTGTAGTGGGAGGTAACTGGTCACTCAAATCCTAGATTGGCTGCTGGTCATCATCCTACAGCTTTCCCCGGCTCTTCGCTCTCCTGCCCTCCTTTCTCGTCATCCTCCTAAGGCTTTCACCACTCTGCTTCTGTTCCTGACTGGCAGCTATGTGGCTCTGATTCATGATAAACAAAGTGTGCAGCCAATGACAGAATGAGAGGAAGCACATGCAGAACAAAAGCAAATGCCCCTTACTTCTGTCATGAGCTTCTTCACTTTATACGCTGCGCCCTCTGTCTCCTTCCTATGAAATATATATGCTGTGTACACATAGATGTGGTGCGACATCCCTTTGACCACGCTGCAAAATTGTGTTCTTACCAACAAACGCACGTCGTTGAGAACATCGCCATGGCCTGGTGAGTGAGATTTAGCCTTTTGGCCTGGTCACCTCTTTTTAGAAAAGCATAAGGTTGAGGAGAGACAGGAGGTTTTATTCTTCTTTAAAAGCATGCATGAGCTGGCAGTATTGCTCAAACAGCTCTTTGCCTCCTTTGGATTTATTAGCCAATTTCCACTACCATTGTCTTTCACTTCAATCTCAGAAGTGAGGGTGCACTGGGCAGAATATAGGGCTGCAATCATTGGAGTGTGTGGCGACAAAACCTCCAGCGCTCGCACCTGGAACTCAATAGATATTCATGAACATTCTCGTATTTAGAGAAGGAAATAACTTAATACCGACAGTGTCGATGGAATAATAGCCATTTCCTGCCTGACTTGCAGCCCCTCAGAAAATGAGATTGCGCTGGCTGTCATTTTTCTTGTCTGCTGGGTGTTTCCACGCAGAGGTCTATGGCTGCAGCTATGCTCCCTGCATTGGCAATGAGGTAGAGAGGTAGAAGAAAGGGGGGGGGGGGGGGGGCGACAGAGAGAGAGAGAGAAAGAGAGCAAGGGTGACTGAGTGAGATAGGCCGACTTCAACACAAGACAGAAGATCTGTTGTCAGATTTACCATGAATAAAAATGGAGGTTAGAAAATAGAAACATTAAATATAACAGAATCATAATGTGTATAATTTTCTAAAACACCAACTTGGTGTCCCTCATCCTTCTCTGATTTCCTGAAAGAGCTCAGAGGTTCAGTATAAACAGGACGGACACAGCTCAACCCTGCCCACAGAGGCTGCTACCTGGCTGAGCCAAAGCAAATATATATATATATATATATTAAGATTGATTACTTCTGCAATGGATGGGAATACAACAATGTCCGCTAAGGAAGAGAAAACAAAAAAAACAAAAAAAAGGAGAGTGAGGAAAAAGAAGATAGAAGAGCGTATTGAGTGACGTGAATGGATGTCTGAGCTGAAAGACAAAGGGATCTTTCAAACTATTCCTTACCATTACTCGGCCTGTCACGTTACCCTCGCCACCAGTCTTATAAATTAACCAGCTCTCAGAAGAGCTCAATCCTGCAACCCTCTCTTTCCTCCACAATTAGGTTTCTCCTCTTTGTAAGCCTTCCTTATCTCTTTGCTTTTACTCAGGCCTTCCTCAGCACAGACATATATCACGATTTTCCTTTTCGTTCCATTCTTATTCAGACCTTCATCCTCTCGAGTGCACAGCATTCATCATGAGCTGAAGAAGGTTCATTTAAGATTCTAGTAAGGGTTGTTGCTACAATGGAAAACCTACAGAACATACATTCAAATTAAAAATTAAAAAAAATTACAAATTAAAACGCTCACAAGACAATGCATACAAATCCAAAATGCATTGTTAGATTGTTAGTAAAATAAAGCCAGACTTTTTTAAAGGTTCATCTTGACCTGTCATGTCAACCTCTGGCTGTAAAAATTAAGAACTTTTAGTGCTGACAGGTATAACAAGATTGCACCTTTGAGTGCACAAATGGTCTGATTCCCTTTGTGTGTGTGTCTCTGCAGAGAGTTAGAAGACCAAATTACATTACATTACATTACATTACAAATCTTGGTGGCTGAGCTTTGACCATTTCAGCGTGTGTCTCTGCTGGGCACACAGACTGCAGTCTGAGGAGAAAAAAATTGCTTATTTTGGCCGAGCTGAGAGGCTCCTTTCTATGGGTTGCTCCATGAGAAGGAGGGATGAGAGAAAAGGGTTTGTGGTGATTTTGTGTGGAATAGTACTGTGAATTTGCCTTGTAGGGAGACATTTTTCTAAAGAGAGTTCAGAGTTGCAATAAAAGGGGTAGAGACAGTGAAAGAAGTGGTGGTAGTACTGAAGGAGTTGAAGGGGGGAGAAGAGAAGTGTTTAAATTAATTTGATCTTGGATGCCTCAGAGACATGGCCAGTGTGATCTAGCCACACACCCGGACAGAAATCTGAGCAGATTGCACTGCTGCTTTGTATTCCAAATTAATTGGCCTCTGAAGATCGCCCTCTGCCCCTCACAACACTACTGATGCACATTTTCCTCCCCTCAATTAAAAATGTGTACCCCACACGCAGCCCTCTCCCGTCGTTCCCAGTGACTTCTCGCTTCCCTTGTTACAGAGAACAAACTGGGCCTTCACATGAGAGCTTAGCAGGACTGCTGGGTACAACAATTAAAGGCAGAACTATACAAACCACCAGTCTGAGTGTGGAGTGAGTGTCATTAATTCCTTAAACAATGAGGCTGCCTATATTTTATATTTTCTTGTTGTAAAAAATGAATTGATCCCACTAACATGTATTGGCTGATATACCTTATCCTCCAGTACTTCCAGAACTCCTTTGTTGTCCAGTAACTATTACAAACACATAAAAGACATGATCCTTCATTATAAAGTACAAGGGAACTGCACCATCCTGCTCCCTTAAATACTCCCTTAATACAAAATTATGTATTATTCCACTGCCAAAAATAGTCTGCAACAAATCTACACACCTACTCCTGCCTGACTAACGTTTGATAAAATCTACAGTGCCCAGCTGATTTAGAAAATGAATGAGCCTTTTTAAAGAATGAAAGTGTATATTTGTGATGCAGTTTTAAAGATTTACGTCATTAGTAGGAGACATGTTGGCTAACTTATTAAAGACCTATAAAAAAAAGGATGGACCTTCACATTGTTGATTTTGGTGTTTTCACAGGGTTTCATGAGAATAATAAAAAAATATGTAATAAAGCCAGAAAGTTCGCTCAACATATTATAAAGAGATCTTTTGATTTTCACCTCATTTGTAGTATTACATTTTGTATTTCTCTATACAGCTAATGGTTAAAAGCCACAGATTGACACTTTTAGCTTTCATTTTCCTAAATGATTTACCAGGTTTTATGTGTGGCAGGGAGCATTCCATGTGAAATGGCCTGATTGTCTAGTTGCTCTTTTCTTTATGAACTGGGAAAGCTGCCTGAGCAGCACGGGGGCACTTTACAGCTCCACCTGTGCGACAAGACATTATTATCCTGCTCCCTGCAACTGAAACCTACTCTTGATACACTCACAGGAACAATACCTTACCGTAACAAAATGGTGATGATTAACAAACAAAAAATATCTTGACTCCAGCTTCCTTTAGAGGTCTGTGTTTGATCCCTTATACAATAACCTTCTCTGCAAAGTCGTGGATGCAGAAGTGGAAAAGTGCTCCGTCTTGAAGTAAAAATAGTAGAAAAGTGTTAACAACTGACATATTTATTTATGAGAGTTCAGAAGTTTTGAGAAGAAGTAAAAATGTAGGATGAATCTATTTATTGAACAAAGGACAGCAAAACACCACAACAAACATCAGGCGCAAACACTCAAGATCCAAGATATTTCAGTCAGGAGAGATGTGAAAATGTTCTCAGAGGAGAATTGCCCCTGCGGACGACAAATGCCAAAACAACTCTGACAAAGAAAGAAAGGAGGAAAATATGAGTGAACAGAAGGAACAACAATTATTTATGTAAATAATGTGCCATTGCTGCTTATAATTAGTAGGAAAATTAAGCAGAAAAGAAAAGTGTGTGTGTGTGGGGGGTGGGGCGGGGGGGGGGGGGGGGGGGGAAAAAAAAACCCCCTGGCCCCAAAAAATTTTTTATCAAC
>JAVQJL010013052.1:0-14814 GCA_036024295.1 Nannoperca obscura
TCTTTGACAGCAGATCTTTAAAAATATGTGATTTTCTTGTAGTTTAAACATTTATTACTTTTTTTGAAAAACACAGAAAAAAAACTGTATTTTTGTACAGTAAAAATCTGTTTAAAAAAAAAATTTTTTACAGTGTAGAATATGTATGAATAGGAGGGCATGAGGATCAAAAAGATGTTTTTTTAGGGGGAAATCTTTCTACACGGTCTGATAATATTGTATTCCTTCTTGACCTTAGAAACATCAGTTTGAAAACAGTCCCACCCCAAATGAGATAAAATGCATTGGAAAAAATTGAAAATTCCTACAATTCCATGACAACTGAGCAAATTCCATCTTCCGATGAAGATTATGTGATATGATCGAAAGCTCCAGAACAGCTACTAAATGGACCTCGTGGAGAGATTGTTTTCTTAATCATATACTCTCTGCATGTTCCCACACCTAGCTGGAGGTTGACGCTACATTATGCTGAGTGACATTTTGAAACCCAAGACACAGTAGCTGCATCATTACCCAGGATAGAAATATTCTCAAGTGTTGGGCATAATTGTTTTCACATTTCTCCCAAAATTCAGCCCATTTTACAGGCTGGGTTTGAGTAATTACACTGTAACACTCAACCAATAGACTAAATCCTCAGATCACATGGTGTAGAAATGTGAAGATGCAGACTTGATATTCACCTGGTGCACATTTCCAATGGTCCTGTCTGGTTAATGAGTCTGCTATTATGTCCTTAATCAATGATTTATGAAATAAAGTTAAATACACACACATTAAAAAAACTTCATATGCCAATATTTTATAACTCTGAAAAGTATATGAAGCACAGTCTAATGCACAGCAGTTGATCAAAAACAATATGTCAAATGTGACAGTGAATTACATATTTAGATTGTTGTACACTTTCCAATCCTTTAATTAATAGCATTATGGCATCAATAAATAAACCATCATAGTGGCTGTATCCGAAATCGTTCACTCATTCACTCTTCACTCCTCCCTACTCATTATCTAGAGAGTATTATGTAGAGGATTATATAGTGAGCTCACTGGTTTGTGACTATCAGTTGCACACTACTTTTCACAATGCATTGTGGGATACTTTGAGTCCACTATATAGGGCATAATAATTCTCTCTACACATTAGACAGCAACACAAAATGAAGAGCTCACTATACACTGGACTTTGTAGTGAGTAGTGAATGATTTCAGTCACAGCCATTGATTATCACATCACCTTTATTTTTTTTATTATTTATGATTAACAAAGTTTTCATACACATTGCATTCAACTTTTTGTCAGCGATCTTTTCCCCTTGTGAGTCTGAACTGTTTTTTTTTAAATTACCTTGTATTGGTATATATTGGTATTGGTATGAATGTTTACCTATTGGTAAACATATAAATGCATTTGGGTTCTTGATTGTTGGAGATTCCCACCAGCACCTGAATGTCCCATGCCATTCAGGCGCAATGAATGGTTTTACTGTGACAAAAAACCTTCCCCAAACACGTTCATGGTCTTTTTCAAATATACTTTCACATTGCAGTGAGATGGATGCTATGGTTACGGTCAGGTTGTGATATTTACAGCTCAGGCAGTGTTGCCAGTGAGCTGCAGTGGTCTAGTGAGCAGTGGAAAAACTCATATGGTCAGATGAGTCATTGTACCCCTGCTTTCAACAAGCTGACAATTACATGTGTGGCACACAAACTAAAAGAAGTTTACAGGCCTGGGCACTAGTTTTCTAAAGTCAGTTCTCATATCCATCCGGTGATGAAGCATATTAATCCTGATTGGGAAAACACCAGTTCAGGATGATGAATTCCAGAAAGGAGGATTATACCGTTTTCCAGATTCCATTCCATTCCAATATTTTCCAGATTTGTCAGACTGAAATTAAGGGAAATCCTGGATTTCCTGTGTGCTTCTGTTAACATGGCAAAGGATGCCCCTCTGCCATTACAGAGGTTACCAAATTAATATGAAGCTCAGGTTTTATCAACATCAGTGTAAGGCGTTTGCAAAGAGCGTTAGTAACTACTCTAGAAAATCTGCTTTTATTATTTTATTAAATAAATACAGTTAATAAAGATCATTTGAGACCAGGCCATCACTAACTGTCATCCCAAACACCATGCAGGTCAAAATAAGATTAAAGAATTGTAAGAGAGGTCACTAAATGTAACACCATCCTGAGAGCAAATGTTTGAGGGACAAATCTGAAGAATATTTAAACAGTATTTCCACCATATGGAGACTATTGTGTCTCCTACCAAGTAGCATAAGCTAACTGACTGACTGCCTGTAAATAAATATATTCTTCTTTGGAGAAAAAGCAAGCAAATAATCTGTTCATATTGCTTCAAAGATGTTTAATATAATTCAGTCTCATTAGCAATTAAAGGTTAAAGTTTTGACACTGGTATGGTTATAAAAGAAGAACACCAACAAAGACATTATCCATTGTTTTTGTATTTTTGTTCTTTTGTGTATAATATGTTCTGCTCTGAGTCAGTGAACATTGTTTGTTTAATGAATGTTCTTTAGTGTGAATAGATGTGAACTATGTCTGATATGATAGGTCTGAGTTAGCTTAGCTTAGCATATAGGCTGGAAGTCACTGCGACTTAGAATAGTCCAGCACGTAACCCTCCATAAAACCATTACTTGGCGTTTTTTTACTTTTACACAATTTTTACACAGACTGTGCAGATTAAAAAAACAAGATACACATTGGACAATGGACAGACCCAGGCTAGCAGGTTACCTTGTTTCATCTTTATGCTAAGCTAAGCTAACTGTCTGGATGTAGCTTCATACTTAACAAACATGAGATTGGTATTAATTCTTTCATCCAACTCTCAGCAAATAAGCAAATTTCCCAAAATGTCAAATATTCCTATGACCTGTCTGGACTACCAGCCTGACCTCACCCCAATGGAGTACTTTCTGGTGATGGAAGAATGTTATCATCTCTTCAAGAATGTTTACAACACATAAAATGTACATCAAGACAGTAATGCTGGCTTGTACTGGCCGCACTTTTTATAAAGATAAAGTGTCTTGGTGCTTTATCTTGGTTGATAAGGCTGAATTCATTCATTCACCATATATTTAAATATGCGTTTACACCTGCATTGTAATTACAGAAAACTTAGGGGAAACATGCTAGGACCCACTGGTCAACATCAGAAAGAAGCATGCTTCAAGTGTTTTGCTATTTCAGAGTCTGAGTGAAAGCCCCAGTCTCAAGCCTATTTATCTTTTTTCCTGATGTACAGAGAGGTGGGATGTCTGCACCGTCCAGCATCACACCTCAAAGCTGATCTCTCTTGACTGTCCAAACAGGGGCTCTGTTGCCAGGTGTGTGTCTGAGTATGCACGTCGCAGGTGTGTAGAGCTGCACGTGGTCTTGATGGCGACTTCATAGGGAGGCGGGGGTTCCAGCCAGGGAGGAGGGTGAGGCGATGGACTGAAACCGCCATGGTCCATGGGAGGGTAGTCAAATTCCTCACCACGACCACCTTGCCTGTGGCGTTCCATTGTCCTGCGCTCGAGAAAACAGTGACGGTAAGAAACCAAGTGAAAACAGTCATGTGGAAACACTTGGCCAGACTAAACACAAATTTATATGTACAGTGCAGTTCTGAGATTTCAGCATTTGTAAAGATCAGATGAGAGCAGATAGGTTCATGTTCTGTCAGTTTGTGTTTCCTGCCAAATACAGGAATTGGGTTTCACAAAGGTATAACGGACATCTTGGGTTTGCAGATGATAAGAAGCTTTTGAAGTACAGCTGTGGTCTGTAACCATTAGTCATGTACATGCAGGGCTTTTTTCCAAATATTTTACTATATTTCACTATTAGCTTAGCTTATCACATAGACTAGGAACAAGGGGAAACAGCTAACCTGGCTCTGCCCAAATAAAAACAAAATTCCTCTACCAGCACCTCTAAAGTTTGCTAATTAACACATTATATATTTTTTAGTTAAATCTGTGAAAAAAACTAAAACCTAAAAACATCAATTTGCCCTCTTATGGGTTTTTTCCTGGATGGATTCTCCCTCTGTCTCCAGTCTTTATGCTAAGCTAAGCTAACTGGCTGTAGCTGCATATTTAGCATACAGGCATGAGAGTGGTATGAATTTTCTTATCTAACTTTAGTCAAGAAAGCAAATAAGTGTATTTACTTAAATGTTGATCTATATATTTAGCTTCATATTTTGTAGTGATTATATTGACATATTTATTGTCTGTGGGCAATGTTAAAAGGGAAATCAATCAAGGATTGCAGAAGGCAAGATGTCATTGGATGGGATCTGTATGCAGGCCATAACTTTGTTATGATATGGTGCTATATAAATAAAATTGAATTGAATTGAATCTTGTACAGTTATAAACAGCTTTATCTCTAAAGGAACCTGAAAACTGATAACTGAACCTATGATGTCATCAAATATAGAGCTACAGCAGGAAGGAAGAATTAGACAATGTGGCAAAATGGACAGTAAGAGTGTTTAGGGTCCTTCATAAAGGCTTTTCTTTGGGTTAACTTAACTGGTTTTCTATTTATTATTACAGAAGAACTATCTTATATATCTAAGTCAATAGTTGGAGTTGTATTTTCTGGCTTCAGGATGAAAATCAGATTGAATTCTTTTAAACAGTAATAAACCTAATCATTCTTCCTTCACCCACCTGGGCAGAAACACAGACTGGGACTCTGGAAAGCGGCTCCCTGGCGGTGTGAAGAGGGCATGGCTGCTGAAGTTGGGGTAGTCGTTGTATGGATAATGTGGACACTCTGGGTCGAACTCCCGTTGGTTGTAGTTTGCGGCACTTTTGCTGTTCATAGCCCAGAACAGCCCCAGGATGAGCATGACCACCCCCAGCACCACGCAGCAGAGAGAGAAAGCCTGCAGACGGCTCTGAGACGATGACAGGAAGGCTGTGGAGCCCCCTGTCACAATGAGGAAGGCTCCGATGAAAATTGCTCCATGGTGCAGGGAAGGCATCCTCCCCTAGGACGGTAACTGTTTCTGAGGTTACTGTATGAGCTGTGAGTGGCTGGATAGTGTCACTCACGTACAAACAGTCCCACAGAGTGCGTTCCCCATGCACTCTGACACTAACCAGGCATCCAAATAAATTTCTCCACAGTTACACAAGTCCTATTATGACAAGGAAAAGCTTAATTATCCTTAATTATTTGTTCCCATAATTTCCATCTCCCATGGTGTTAAAAAACTGCTGATCATAAAGTCCAAGTGTTAGTCCTCACTCTGTAGATATCCAGCTCCTGTGGAAAAGTATTAAAATGAATGTTTGTTGGTAAATAAATACAAATAAAACGGTGAAGACATTGATGCGCATCAGGCCAATGTGGACTAGCTGTGTTTATCATCAAGGCGGATGGACGAGAGGACGGCAGAGCCCATTAAGAAATCTTTACTGGCGCCCCACCCTCCCTCGGTCTAATGTGTCTGAAGGGTACCACTTTAGCCCTGTGTGTGTGTGTGTGTGTGTGTGTGTGTGTGTGTGTGTGTGTGTGTGTGTGTGTGTGTGTGACAGCAGCAATTTCTCTAAACATTAATAGCCATATTGCACATGTAGCCTAATAGAGCACAAGTTAGGCCTACATCCTTAAACAAAATATGATTATGTAACTTAATTGTGTTAGGTTACAAAATTCAAACAGAGCGTTGAATGTTTGGCAGCTGAGTTTATTTGCAGTCAATTTTTCAATAGAAAAAAAACAAGTTTAATTTAAGTGCTAATATTTGCTAATCAGCACAAAACACAAAGTACAGCTAAGGCTGATTAGAACATATTTGGGCATAAACTAAATTATTGGACAAAGTGACATTTTGATGCTAGATGAAAAGTCAACAGATGAACAATATTATTAAAATTCACACCCTGAGAGGAACTTGAATGTCTGAATCAAAATTCATGGCAACACATTGTATAGTTGTTGAGATATTCAGTCTGGACATAAGTGATGGACTGGCTAACAGACTGATTTTACTATCCATAGATCTATGCTGCCAGTGTGGATAAAAATAAATTAGAATTTACAGACAGTATAATTGAACGGCTAACTCAACAAATATAATAAAGAATAAAAAGTCAATTTTTTTTTATTTATTAGTCCGTTTGTAGGCCACTTGTGCAAGAAAACTTAAATTGTAGAGTAAGATTTAAGGTCCTCAGACTTTCTCAATGGCTGATGTGGGAAGCGTTGTAGAAACACGAGGACAGGGTGGATGGTCTGACAGTCTCTCTGCTTCATGATTGGTTAAAATTCAGAAAGGCTACGGCTCTAGAATTCCCTACAGTTACTTGCTTGACCAATGAGCGTGAAGCTTTGGCGTGAGGTCCCACTCCCTTGTCAAGTTAAACCAATCAGTGTAGAGCAGGGGCGAGGTGGACCGATTACCTAGCAATGCTCACCTATCGCATTGAAGGGGTGATCAGGAGTCGATGGTTTGGGGTTGGGATAATTAATCAATACTGAGATTACCCACACGAGTGCAGCAGTGAAGTCAGTGGAAGTCTAACTTAAAAGTGTAGCAGATAGTTTAGTTTAGTAGTTTAGTTAGACACCGTGCAGACTCGGACCTGAGCTGTCCAGAAACCATGGGTCCGCTGCTGTATTTAGCTGGCCTGGTCGTCATGTTCCTGCTGTGGATCAAAGTCAAAGGTCTAGATTACGTGATCGTTCACCAAAGGTGGATATTTGTATGTTTGTTCCTGCTGCCGCTTTCCGTTATATTCGATGTGTATTATTATGTGCGGGCATGGCTCATTTTCAAGATGTGCTCTGCACCCAAAATGCACGACCAGCGCGTGCGAGACATCCAGCGACAGGTGAGCCACCATCATCTGACAGTGTCTGTGTGCAAAGGTGTGCGTGCGTGTGCAGTTTGATGCTTATTCTCATTTGCTTGCATGTATTTAGGGACATGTGTTATCAGTGACTTTAGAAAAAGAAACAAACACCACGGAAACACAATGGTACAACTTAAAGAGAATAAATGCGACAATGAATTACAATGGAGCTTCATTTAAGTAATATCCAAATTGTATAAGAGTCCTGACATGCAGTTCCAATGTTTTGTTGTTTCAGTATTTAAACCAGCTGCTCAACATCAGTCTTTTAAATCATTGGCATGGTCAATAGCCCACAATAACTTCATTCTGTTCACCTACACATGATGAACAGAATGAGGAGTCCTTGTTATATTAGACCTGTTTTGCAAGGAATCATGGGTAGTGAAAAACTCAGTGGCTACTTGTGTGTCAAATGGGGTAGTGGTGTGGTAGTGTTTCAGTTATGTAAAATACATGGAGTCAAAGTTACTTTGTTAAAAATGCTTTGATGTAATAATTAAAACTGTGGTACTGTTGCTTTATCTCTGTCTGATCAATCACTCATTAGTTATTACATATGTTTTAAATCTTATTTACCAGATTTTTATGAAACCGGAGGTGGTTTAAAACACTGCATACACAGTTGTGAGAACAGGCTTATACTTAATTATATACTTAATAGCTATTTAATCTTTGGATTGGGCCTGCACCCGGCCAAATATACTTTTCTAATCATTTTAAAACATTATAAACCAGTCAAATACTCATAAAATAGTATTGATTCATAAACTCTGGAAATCAAGCCCTATACATGTGTGTTAGTTTTCTCAGTATCTGTCATTTAGAAAAATGGCTTCATAAGAGGGGCATAACAGGGGGATAATCGTGGACTTTGGTGATCAATACGCTGATTCAGTTCAGAAATCGGGCAAATATCAAGGTAATATGGAAATGAATCATCACAGCTGTAAAAGGCAATCCGAGTACCCCCGGTATTTCCCACTGGGAGCATCTCTGTACTTGATCAAAGTATTTTGTGATCAACAGTATCAAAAGCAGCACTTCAAAGAACTTTTCTTTTCCCTTTCCTCAGGTCATTGACTTTAACTCTGTCTGTCTCTTTGCTGTGGTACAGTTACAATGTATGCAAGGATATAGTTGTGTGAATCTGATAGCATGCTATGTATGGGAGAAAGCAGTGGGAGCACCTTGGGGTGAGAGCAGACCAGATTGACACCTAATACCATGATTCCTAAAAGGATCTGGTCAGAAGAGAGGAATTATACATGAACTAGAGGTAAATCAAACTAGCCACAGGCCTGAGAGAGCTTTAGCCAATCATTTTGGACTCTAAGGGAATCATGAAGAGAAGACACATACACGGTGGGATGTATGAATTGTAAATTTCAAAGAACACATTTTGAAGAGTTGAAATGAGCTGCCAGGGCCTTTGACCTCCAAGAATGTCCTCAGTCTTTTATACCAAGAAAGCCTTGGCAGACAGCCTTTAATGATGGCTGAGTAAAGTAGGCAAACAGTTGGGTGTGCAGTGTTTCCTCTGTAATAATCTGTTCTTCTCTGTATTGTGTATTTCACACATTTAAGGTGCGTGAGTGGAGGAAAGATGGCCGTAAGACGTACATGTGTACGGGTCGACCCGGCTGGCTCACTGTATCTCTCAGAGTGGGCAAATACAAGAAAACCCACAAGAACATCATGATCAATATGATGGACATTCTGGAGGTGGACACAAAGAGGCAGGTAGGAGGATTATGTCCCCAAATGGTGTGCAAATTTGTGAAAACTCTCAAAGAAATTAAATATGACCATTCAATGCAATGACAATCACTTTACTCAGTGATTTTTGTTTTTTTAGGTGGTGAGAGTTGAGCCGCTGGTCAACATGGGTCAGGTGACGGCTCTCCTCAACTCTATTGGCTGGACACTGCCAGTGCTGCCCGAGCTCGATGATCTCACTGTGGGTATGTTGTGCATTACTTTCTGGAGAAATCATCATAGAGTGGTGTCATCTGTTGCTCTGGTTTTTAGAAATAGAGGGCTGTACTGGTTACTTCCACAGCTCGTTGTTCAGTGATGCAGATCCTGCATCTCCATCAACCACTGTATCCTGTATCCTCAGCGACTTCTCTAATTGTGTTAGAGGATTGATGTTGTAGCTCAAAAGATGAAACTGGGAGGAAATGGCTGCAGTGTTGGAAGCACCCCTGGATCGGATTTCATAATGGATTTCCTGATGCCATAAATGGCACATCAACAATCTAATGTTTTACCATCATGCAATGGTACATTCATTTATCCTGATGTCCATGGAGACACATACATACTCATTCCCAGCCGGCAAACGCTGCTTTCGGCTTGTATATTTTGGTCTCACCTGAGAAGATATTGAATTACTAAGTACAAATCATTTACTCTCTCTTCTCTCTCAGGTGGTTTGGTGATGGGTACAGGCATTGAGTCATCCTCTCATATTTACGGGCTGTTTCAGCATATCTGTGTGGCATATGAACTGGTTCTAGCTGATGGCAGCTTAGTACGCTGCACTGAAGTGAGTATTGTGTGTGTGTGTGTGTGTGTCAGTGTGTGTGTCTGTGTGTGTGTGTGTCATCCAGGGGCCTGTATCATAAAGTCAGATTAATGTGTTATCATTGGGCTTGACTTTTTTTGGTATCACAAAGTAGGTTGTTTAACCAGGGATCACCATAGTAACATCAACACTGTCTGTATCATGTCTGCATTGTACCTCTCTGCCTTGGCAGCAGTCTTGCATATATACATTAATTGTTGGACCATTTTCTGGGGGAAAAGCAGCAACATGTGATTTTTCATATTCACTCTAGACTACTGAAAATCATACTTAGGCTTAGTAAGCCTTAGTTTCAATATGTGGCTATTATCCCTATTGTTTTTATCTCCTCCTGTGCAACATGTACATCCTGTTCAAGTTTGTGTAATTACACTGTATTTATTTCAGCTCGCAGAATCTGTAATGTTAGGCTTAGTAAATCCAGGTAAGGGACTGTATAAAAAATTATTGGTTGTAATGAATGTTAATGAAAACATTACCAAAATTGCAAGACCCCTACTAGCCTTAAAGGCTTATTTCTTAACTCAAACCTGATTTAAAGCTTAAAGTGTTAATGGAAGGATAATTTGTACTTGTATTGAATCACACTTTAGGAGTGAGAATATCAATTGACAAAATGAACCTGACCTGTTTATGCAGCATTTCAGTTGTGTTCTATTTTTCAACCAAGAGCTACTCAACTAACCACAATCAACTGTTGGCAGCAGCTCATTTTTTAGTAGTACAGGTTGGGTTGTGCTAAACATGCATTATATTGTATCTATATGATCATTTATCTTTACCATAAGTTATGTTGTAATGCATACTAAAGTAAAGGCAACTGTAAGGCTAGTAAAAGAAAAAGGTCTGGCTCTTTAAAGAAATAATGCTCAATCACGACTAATGACTGTTGGCAGAAAGCACCTTTGTAATCCATGACACACAAAAGGCATGTTTTAATGTAATTTTTGAAGCTTTTTTACAGTAAATACAGTACATACTGCAACTAAATAATTACATAAAATAGAAATCCCCCCCCCCCCGGCCCAAACACAAAAACCTACCCACCCATGAGTAATCCCACTAATAATTTTCCAACAGTCCCTAACCCAGAGAGTGCCAAACTGAGTGGAACTTCGCCCCCAGAGTTGCAGTGTGGTTTGTAACCATAACAGGTTGTGTAATAGTCACACAAAGTAAAGCAAAGAGAGGTTTTGCCAATGTTTTAGCTGTAAAATTCAACATGTAAGACAAATAGCGTAATGTTAGAAACTGAGAATGCAGAAACCACATTCATCACCGCAAGCGTGCCGTTGATTTGTATACAGTGTCTTGTTTAAATAGGCAATGAATGTTTCTGTCTTAGGAGGAGAACTCGGACCTGTTCCACGCCGTCCCGTGGTCCTGTGGAACTCTGGGGTTCCTGGTTGCAGCTGAGATTAAAATAGTCCCCACTAAACCCTGGGTGAAGCTGCACTATGAGCCGGTCAGAGGACTCGAAAACATCTGTAAACGCTTCACTGAAGTATCAGAGAACAAGCAGAACACATTTGTTGAGGGCATCCAGTACACTCTGGATACTGCTGTCATCATGACGGGAACCATGACTGACCACGCAGAGCCTGATAAGGTAAGGTGTTTGTGAGCGTGTATATGACTTGTTTTCAGATGTGTGATCACATTTAACCCCCCTTGCTCCTCATCAGATTAATAGAATCGGGCTGCACTTCAAACCCTGGTTCTTTAAACATGTGGAGGGCTACCTGAAAGGCGACTACAGTGGAGTTGAATACATCCCTCTGAGACAGTACTATCATAGACACACACCCAGCATCTTCTGGGAGCTACAGGTACTTGCAAAACACTCACACATACAAAGGCGGTTTCTGTCAGATAAAGGATTACATTAAGGGACTGCATATATCTGCCTGATTTTAGCTTGTCATCATCTTATCAACTCCTTGCTCACTTCTCTTTATTACACTCTAATGCTCTTTCTCTGTCGCGCGCACACACACACACACACACACACACCATTAGCCATTAGTGAGAAAGGCTTGGCATCCTTTGTTTTCTGTAACAGTAAATGGTGTGATGAATAATTTATTGTTTTGGTTTGACAGATATCTACAGGAGCTAGATCTGGGCTTTTGGGTGCTCTCTTTTTCTTTTTGTAGACAGTGCAGAGGGATGTGAGACAGAAATAGGGTCGATTTTTGATAGACATTGATGCATTGGGCATGGCACAGAGAGCGCTTGGCATTGGTTGTTGGTGGCTTCCCTCTGGTGGAATATAAGAAGAGTGCCACTGGATTGCATCAGTGTCTCGTCTATATTAAGCTCGAACAGATATTATGACAGTCTATCCTCATGTACACATACACTTTGTATTAAGTCACTGCAAATCAACAAAATATGCGTATGATGCTTGTAATTGTAATATTATATGCTAAGGAACTGTATGAAAATGTGGGTCCTCAGCATTATTAAAGTTTTATTTGGACCCTCCTCTTCATTTGATCTCTTTTGAAAATAATAAATCTCACAAGGGAAGGTTTAAGTAAAATGTATTTAAATTATTTTTCTTTGTTAAATGAGGATCATGATTGGAAAATGATACCATTGCTCATCCCTAGATTCAAAAATAGTGGGGGTGACGAAGTTTATACACTGAGTCACACATCTGGAAGCAAAGAAAGGCCATAAAGATTAACAACTAATATCTAATTATTTAATAATAACTTAATGCTAGCATTTAAATACCATTCTGTGTACAGCTGGAAACCCACCTAACTGTCTGTTTTCTTTTTAACTTCTTTTTTCTTTTTAAAAAAAAAATTTTCACAGTTCAGTATTAAATTGCTAATGAAATTCTAACTATAATGTTTAAACTTGTTTTGCTTATTTAACTCTCAGCTAATAGGTTTGCAAACAGTTATTATTGGCATTATCTTTTAATTTAGAAAATGTAAGGAAAACTGTAAAATACTGTAATATTGTGTGTGTGTATAAATATATCATACAGAGAAAAACAACAAATCCTTATTTGAAAAGCTGAAATAAGCAGATGTTTGGCTTTTTTGTTTAATAAATTACACATTTAATTAGCTCCCCTCATTTATTTACTGTTACAGCACAATGCATCATGGAGAGCAACTTTGGCATCATCTTTTGACCTGTTTGTGTATATCTCGCTGTGCATATGCGTGTCCTTTCTCCAGGATATTATTCCCTTTGGCAACAACCCGGTGTTTCGCTGGCTTTTTGGATGGATGGTTCCTCCTAAGATCTCACTGCTGAAGCTCACCCAGGGAGAAACCATCAGACGGCTTTATGAGCAGCACCACGTGGTCCAGGACATGCTGATACCCATGAAGCATCTGCAGGCTGCCATCATGCGCTTCCACCAGGACATCAACGTAAGACTCATGTGAATGAAGCCACTAAAATCCTTGCTGTTTGAGACGTACTCCTGCTTGAACTCCTGCGTGTCTTGTGTTATTTCAGGTTCACCCTCTGTGGCTGTGTCCGTTCCTGTTGCCACCAGGCAGGGGGATGGTCCACCCCAAAGGTCAAGAGGAGGAGTTGTATGTAGATATTGGGGCTTATGGAGAGCCCAAAGTCAAACACTTTGAAGCTAAATCATCAACGCGTCAGCTGGAGAAGTTTGTCAGAGATGTGCATGGGTAAGTCTCAAATAGTACAGGAAATATAGCATCCGTTACTACGGTGATGTGTGTCTATGAGATAACAGATATAATCACACCAACGCCTAGTGCTGAAACAACTAATGAGATTTACATTCACGCTGCGTCTTATATGTACTATTACACTGACACATCTATTGCACATTATGCCATCTGCCTCCTGCAGGTTCCAGATGCTGTATGCAGATGTGTACATGGACCGAGAGGAGTTCTGGGAGATGTTTGATGGACAGCTGTATCACAGACTGAGAGATGAACTAGGCTGTAAGGAGGCCTTCCCAGAGGTTTACGACAAAATCTGTAAATCTGCGAGACACTGACCTCAGCCCTGTGTCACATATTCACGAGGCACTTTGCGCAACTCCCGTTTGGTGACAGCTTCTAGTTTTGTGACATTTCATCAAACGGATTTACACAGTAATACATCTCAGAGTTCTATAAAGTGGAAGTAAGCTTTGCACTCAATAATACAAGCTAAAATATGTGTGTTTTTTTGGGCAACCAGACTGCCTTAAGAGGCCCTTCTTTCAATGTGAAGCAGGAGCTCAAGTATTTTATGCCTTTTTAAATCATTAATGTATTCTGTCCTTTTTCTGTACACAGATTATTTCAACATTCATGTGCTGCTTGACTCAAACCCCCATGAATAACTAAACTATTTGTTGAGAGTATATCTCATTGAATGTTTTATTTTCCTTTTTTAAAATGTTTGTTAGGCAACTTTTCCCTGTTTAGCTATCTTATCTAGCGTTTATCAAAGGCCTTTTACGCATGTCTCTGTACACCTTTCATTAACAGGTCAGCCTACAGTTTCAGTGCCATACACGTTGAAAATATGACTCTCATTTAGCATCATACACACATTTTTAAATATATATACTTTTGTGAAGATTTGAAGTAAAAAAGCAACTATATTGTATCTTATGCTACTATTTGATATCAAAATCAGATCATATCACCAGACTGTACAGATTGAAGGAATTAATTAAAAACTTTTCTGCAATAAACACAATTCTTGTGCTTTTTAAAATTATAGATTCTAAAGTTGTTGGAAACAGAATACCATCAGGTCACAGCCATCACACACGTTTAAAGCTAACTTATTTGCTCTGAAAATATTTACTTGAATAACAACACCATGCAAGCTTAATCTTTTTGTTTCTTGTTTAGGCTCTTAATGATGATTTCACTTTATTTGAATAACTGACCAGTGTAAACCTGTTTCTTTTGTTTGTCGCTGTGGGAAAATCATATAAATCATAACAAACTCGTTCTTAATTGGACTAAACAATGTCATCTATATAATAAACATCTATATGTCGACTTCTCAGCCTCCACACAATCACTCCCCGGGCTTGCCTTTTTTTTCTTTCTTTCTCGGATATTCTGTATACAGGTAGATCAACTCAGGCAGACCGCTTTCCACCGACGTGTCCTGTAGTGATGGGATTTATAGTTCATTATAGTGACTTAGTTCAGTAACTCCCGTTCAGTAAAAATAACTACTCTTTTTTTCGAGTTATTCGTTCATTTATTAATTATTAATATTAAACATTTTTATTTTCAGCCTAAATACAAAAATACTTACGTTTCTCACTCTCTCCCCGTTGCAGCAGAGCTCTAACCACACCACG